>PQXH01000169.1:0-99238 GCA_004786125.1 Botrytis tulipae
TGCCATATATAGGCAAAGATGACTAAGCATCTACTACGCTAGTGAACCCGTGACAATAATAAAGCTTTTTTTCTTATATTTTTATTATAATTATATATTTTGAATATTAATATAATATAGTTTTATTTGGATTCTATAATTCTTTTCTATTATCAAGCGAATAATCTATTAATTATTACAAAAGATTTAAATAAATATTATTTTAAGCTATATTTTTTTAAAATATTTTTTAAATACCATAATTTCTTTTATAATTCTTTTAATATTAAAAAATTCCGTTTCTATTGTTAATATAATTATAATATCTTATTAGGAAGTTTTTTATATTATTAAATCTTTATATATTAAAATTATATATCTCTGGAATAACTGTTTTGTTTTTAGATTATTAGTAAATAAAAAATCAAATATTATGATATATTATATTATATTATTATTATTTTTGATATACTCAATTAATAAAAATCTAATATTCCAAAAATAAGATATTGATTTTATTACTATAACTAAATAAATAGAACTTAGATTTTTTAAAAACTATAATAGTTTGCTTATAGCAAATACTATATTCACTTAAATTATAATAGTAAAATATAAAATAAATCCAATTAATTCTTGAAATCTTTTAATATCCTTTTTAAATACTTATCCTTTATATCAAAATAAATTGTAATAAAATAAAAATATTAATAAACATTTTTCTTTTATAAAATTGAATTTCTTTACAATCTTTTTAATATAAATATTATAAATAAACTATAATTTTCTCAATTTCCTATCCCTTATTACTCTAATACTCAAAAATTATTTTATATCATTTAACTCCTTTAACACATAATAATACCCAAATCCAACTATAATCCAAAAAGCTTTTTTTTTGTTTTTTTTTATATATATTACAAAGTAATTATTTATAAAAAAATAATAATTTCATTTTTTTATTTTTAATATAATAAATATATAAATCTTTTTTATTATTCTTTAAATCTAATTGTTTTAGTTTTAATATGAATTCTTTATATTAAAATACTATAAAATCTTTAAAGTTATAAAAAGTTTAATTTACCTTTATAACCATACCCAATTGCCTAAAATTATTTAATAAAAAGCAAATAACAAGTTTGGAGATATTTAATTTAAATACATTTATATATATATTTATTATATCAAATTACTTTATTTCCAAGTTTTTCTATATAATAAGTATTATTATTATTCGAAACAATATTATTATTAAAATAACAATAAAGATAATCTCAATAATTAAAGTATCTTATAAATCCTTATATATTATTAATTTAATTTTACATCTTTCTAAATAACTATTTAAATCTGATTTATAATTATATATCTATTTCAGGAGTAATAAGTATATTCGAACCTCAGATTTTTTAATAACTCTCTAATAATTTATACTTTTAAGCCTTTGGATTTTTGATTTTATTATATATTTGAAATATAATTTGAAAATATATTTTTCTAAATTTATATATTTTATTAATTTCTTTAATAATAATATTATATATACATACAAGATTAATAAAGCTTTATTCAAATTCAAAAAGTCTTCTTTTAATATTAAAATGAAAATAACTAATAATTTAAAGTTAAATATTTTAGATATAACATCTAATCTTTTTTTTTCAAATTATTTTATAAATGTAATAATAATTATATATATAATTATTAATATTTTATATTTTGAGCTAATAATATTTCCAAGTATTTATTCAAATTAATTAAATATAATAATATTATCAAAAAATATTAAGAAAAATAGTACTTTATTTTTATTTAATTATTATAAAAGTAATTCTATATAAAAGTTTCTTTTTCTAATTATATTAAATTAATTAATAAACTTATTCTTTTTTATTCTGATATTTAAAAGTTTTGAATTCAAAATAACTATAATTCTTTTATCAAAAATTATATTGAAGATAAAATTAATTAATAGATTTACTTTTCTCTTTTTTATTGTTTTTTATATAACTTTGATTTTCGATTTTTCTTTAATAACAATTTGAACTTTAGTTTGAACTCTTTCAATTAATTATATTAATTATAATGCTGTAGTATAAAATCTCCTTATATAAATAACTAATTTATAATATTTATTTTTTAGTTTTAAACTTTTATTATAAAATAAAAGTATAATTAAGTTATAGATTATTAATAATAGCTTTATAATTAAATATATAAGAATATTCTTATAATTAGAGATTTATTCTTTTTCTTTTAAATCTCTTTTATTATTTTAAATTATTAGAGATTTGTATTTTAATAATTATAAAATAATTCTTTTAGTTATAGATTTATTTCGATTAGTATTAATTAGCTTTAAAATATATTTGAATATTATTAATTTTATTGAAAGTATTTATATTTTATTTATTTCTGAGTTTTAGTTTTTATTAAAAACAAACTTTCTAATAAATAAAGCATCTTTTATTTTCGAATTTATTAATTCCTTATTCAAATTATTAAAAATTAATTTACTTTTGTATTCTATTATAAAAGATTATTCCTTGATTTTGTTATTTTTTAATAATTTGATAATATATTTTATAATATTAATATCTATTTTATTATTGAAATCTTTAATTGGTGAAAAGAAAATATTTTTGTTAAATATTATATTCTTTATTATAATAATTTGTTTAAATTGTAATATTCAAATACAATATATATTTTTATTTATATATTTAATAAGATACTTAATAAATTTGTGTGGGTAAATTTTGAAATCTTTTATATATCTTTTAACTTCTTTATTTTTAAAAAATGAATATACTTTATATTTATATATATATATTCTGTTTCAATCTAATTGTAGGTTAGAAATAACTTTTCAAATAATTATTAGATTATAATATCTAAAGTATTTATAGAATTATGAGTCCAATTTCTCATTTGGGGATTTTTAATTTAATATTTTTAAGAAACTGATATTGTATAGATAAATTATTATTAATATATTTTCTAATTAAAGATTTAAAGGAAGATTGATTTCTTTTTGTATTACTATTATTTTAATATATATTTTTTATTCTATTTTTTCAATATTACTATTTAATTTATAGATATAGATAAAAATAAATTCAAAATCTATATTTTATTTTTATATTTATTTCTAGTATTCTATTTCCCTATTAATACTAATAACTAAAGTATTATTATTATAATATAAAATATAAATTAATAATTTATATTATTTTTTTACAAAAGTATTGAAATTTCGAATAGTTTTGTAAATATATATAAAGGTTTTTTGTAGTAAAAGAAAGAAGAAAATCTTTTTATTAAATTCGTTTTTGATTAGTAATAGTTAAAACAATTTATTATAGTTTATTTCAAAATTAAAAAAATCCTAAAATACTCTTCAAAAAGATTTAACTAATAATCATATACTTAACTAATAAAATATTATTTATTTTATATAAACTATTATATAATGTATATATTTAATATAAAATATTTCTATAATTTTGATATTTCTTATTAAATAAATTAAATATTCTAATATTTCTTAATTCAAATGTTTTGTATACTTATGTCAAAAATTACTTGAATTACTTTTTGATTTTAAATACTCTTCTCTTTATTATTTAAATTATTTTAATACTTTTTTTATAATTATTGGATATATTAGAATACTAATTAGATTATTTGGAATATAAAAAGAAAATAAATAAAAATGTAAAGATTTATATTTAAAAAAAATAATTATAAATTTATATTTCAACTTTCTAATAATCTTATTTTTTTTAAAAATCTTATCCTCCCTTAATATATAATTTAAATTATAATATCAAATTTTTGTTTTATTAAAAGCTATTTTAAAGATAATATTGATATTAAAACTATAAATATAAATAATATTTTTAAAAATCAAATTTCTAATATTCAATTTTATATTATCTTTAAAGCAATTTTTAATTATTCTTATATTATAGCTTTTTATTAAAAAAAAAAAGAATCTGATATGGACTTTCCTTCTATTTTTAGTTTTTTAATACATTCCTTTTATAAACAATTCCTTATCATTTATGATATACATTATATTACAATTATTCATCAGAATAAATACTAAAAATAAATAATTAATTAATTTGAAAATAGAATAAATACTAATAAATAATTTAATCTTTTCAAAATTATTTAAATTTAAAATAGTAGTAATAACATTTATCTGTTTTTTAAAAAAGAAACAAAATTTACATTCCTTTTTCTTAATATAAACTTTTAATTATTCTTTTTCTTTTCAAATAGCTTAATTATTCTTAAATTTATTTAATTAAACTTTATTAAATATCTTTCTTATATTTTAATTAATAAATACACTCAAAATCAACTTCAAATTAGATTTGATAAATATATATTCTAATTAATAATATTAGATATTAAATTATCTGTAAAATCTTTTATTAGATTTAATATATAAATATAATTCAAATATATTTATATTAAAAAATTTATTTTAAAATATTAAATATTAATTTATATTATTTCTATTTTTCTTTTTAGCTATTACTACTTAAAGAAAAATAATTATAAATATATTAAAAATATTTTTATATTTCTATAAAAATCTTATATCAAAGTTTTTAAATTGTATTATAATAATATTTTGAAACTTTGAATTTATTTATTTTAATATAAATCTGATTACAATTGTAATTAAAAAGAATTTAATATTTAATATATTAATAATTTCTGAAATATTATATTTCACTATTTTGAAATATACTTCAATCCATTTCTAATATTATTTAATTATTAATATACAAATATATTTAATATTCTTAATAATCTTAATATACTTAAAATATATTAATTCTTGTATTTTATTATTAAATAATTATAGTTCTTTTTGAAATATTATAATAAATATTTTTATAAAATATAAATTATTATTAATAATAAATATATTCTATACTCTTATTAAAATAATAATTAATATTAATCTGATAATCCATATTTTAATCATATTATACTCTTTCTTATTTTGAATTTATTCTTTAAATTTGATTTTATACATTTGAAAATTATTATTTTATAAGAATTAAAATTATTTTTATTTCTTTAAATATTTTTAAAATGAAATGATATTTATATTATCTATAACCTTTTTAATAATAATATTATTTTGCTTAAAAAGATTAATAATAAATAATTCTAATTGAGATATAATTATAAATAGCTTTAATTGAATAGATTTCAAAAGGAAATTAATTTTATTATTACCCTTATTAAACTTAATATATTTTTAAACCCTAGAAATTTTATTCTTTCTTTTTAATTCTTTATATTATTCAATCTATTTAATATAATTATTTAGAAAAATATTTTTATAATTCTTTTTATTATTAAAAAAAATAATTAGTTTAGCTTTTATTATAAAAATTTGAATTTAAAAAAAACTTTATAAAAAATTAGTAAAGTTATATTATAAAAAAAAAAAAAATAATAAAAAATAATTATAAGAAAATAAAAATATAATATATATATTCTAATTTTATAAATTTATACAAATTATTTAAAAATTTTCTAAAAAATTATTTTATAGTTTAAATGTTTATTAGGCTTATAATTATAATAAATTATATAGTATTATAAAAAAAATTAGAATTGTTCTTTCTTTTATTTATTATTGAAAAAATAGTATATATAGGGATTTTGAGCATTTATAGGGCTTTTATTAGGCCCAAAGAGGTCTGGTTTCTTATTATATTATATAATATATTATATACGCGTGATCTTTGGCCCCGGGCGGTATTCCCCCGGACCCCCACATTCTTCACAGATTTCTTATATATTTATCAAAGTATTTCAATCATTTTAAACCTATTTCATTATTCATTCATCTATTACTTATAGATTTAATAATTTAATCTATAGAAAGACCAATCTTTATATACCAATTTAAAAAATATATTTATCCCTGTATTACTAAAAATGAAGATATGATTTCTTCTATGTTATTTTTATATATAATCGCTATTACCTATTCTTAATTGTTTGGTTGTATAGTCTTACTCCTATCAAATCTTTTAAAACTAATAATAATCATATTAGTATTTATAATCCCTATTATAAAGCTTATTTCATTGAAATTCCATAAATTATAATTGAGAATATCAAATTTGTTTTATATATTCGAAAAAAACCAGAATCAATCTATAATAAACTTAAAATCCTTATAAAAAGCTTTTTAAAAGTTATAAATATAATTAAAATATATCCTTAGCTTTTTATTACATTTTACAAATTAATATACTCATTACTAACACGAAAAAATCAAGAAAAGATTTTCTTAGAAAAACCCATTAATCTCTATTATATTCAAAGCAGAATATCAACTTTTACTCTCTTCCAAAGTTATCGAGTTAATATTTACTTGGGTTGGGGAGATATTATTATTAATATTAAAAAAGAGAGTTTAGTATATCTATATTAAAATTATTTATATTAATATTATTGATAATAAACTTATTATATTAAATATAATTAATAAAAAAGATTAAACTATAAATTCCTATAATAATTTAAGTCTTTTAATATTCAAAAGTTTTACAAAAAAATCTCAATTATAAAAAAGAAGATTCTTGGGTATAAAAAAATGAAGAATAAAAACTCTTCAAAAAACCCTGCTTTTTTTAGAAAATATTTTATAAGAAATATACCAATATATATAATAAAATATATCCTTTTAATATACCTATAACTATCTTATATGGATAAAGAGAAAAGCCAGACCTTTTACTTTACAATATATTGATTCAAGCATATAGCATTTTATACTAGTATATAATATTATTGTAAAAATACCAATTTCGATATTATCTTATATAATAGACGATATATTATCAATTATAATTAAAAGAATAATAACCTTTTAAATATAGAGTGTATATCATTAAAAGCAACAATATCTCGATATCATTATACTTACTATTCAATTCCATTTAAATCACCTAGCTCTACAAAATAGTCTAGTCTTTTATATCAATAGAATAATACAACAAACCCTAATATAGTTGTATTTACTATATCAATAGGGTAGTTGATAAATTAAAAGGGAATAGGAAATAATAGGCTTAAAAGGAAATTATATATTATTAATATATATTGAAAAAAGATGAATATAAGTTTTATAAATAATAGATTAAAAGAACTATAATAAAGCAGTGATTCTTTAGAAAGGATTTGAAGAACTAAAGGGTAAAAATAAACCTTCAAAAGGAATATAACATTATAACTAACCATAGCTTTTATAATATTTCAGAAAGAATTGAATAAAAAAAGAAAGATTATTATAATAGAATAAACAATACAAGGTTTTTATAAGCATATCAAAGAGTTCTACAAATAAAAGGTTTTTAAATAGAATAGATATACATTATAAGCAATTCAAAGGATTTGAAAAGAATCGTTTAAAAGATTACCCAAAAATCTAATAAAGAAGTTTAAAGAAAAATAGATTTTTAATTCTTTTTTCTTATCTATTTTATTTAATTAGAATTATATATAGGCATATCACATGATCTTAGTATAGCTAAATAGACCGAATCGATTATGAATTTACTACTACTACTATACTCATTACTTTTTAATTCTCTTTCCTTCTTTAAAATCAAGAATATAATTGACTATATCTTTCACCCTTTTATATTTAAATATAAAACCTTTCAAATTTATATTGACTATATATTGAATAATAATATTCTCTTCTAATTTCAAAAGATAACTATTATTAGATAGAGATTTAGTATAAGGAGTAAATCTATTTATTTTATAATGTAATATTATATATAATATATTATATAACTTAGTAGATTATTGAATACTAAGTTTTTTGTTTTTATATATAGCCTTAATAACTAAGAATTTTCAAACTTCATTATTATTTGATTATATATTAATTAATTGATAAAATATATATTAAATTAAAAAATGAATATTTAAGGTGAAAGTGATTTACTCGATGATATAATCCACTCGTATATGAATTATGTTAGGCTTTTTGATTATTCGAATTCATTATAAATTATTAATAAAAATGCGTATTAAAAGAGAAGAGAATAAATTGAGGTGAAAATGATCCGCACACTGATATAACCCGTACACTGATAAATCACGTTAGGTAATTAAGGTAAAAGTGATATACATGCTGATAAACTACGTTAGGAAAAAGAGATTATGTAATGCGGTCTTGAAATCGGACAATTGTACGAAGTGTAGAGATGAACAAAAGAGGAATTTCTAATGAAGAAAGTTCTAAATCCTAGTACACGTTCTACTCTCAACTATGAAACATGACTTGGGAATATCGAATATAGTAAGAACAAGAGATGTAATTATTGCTCATCTTATACCATTCAAATTCATATCAGAATCGCTATAAAATCTATAGCTTTTTATATAAACAAAAGAGTGAGAGAACTATTTATAAGGAATCTTTAATATAAAGTTTGAATCGTGCTTAACTACGAGTAAGCAGAGACACTATGAGACTTGAGCGATTAAAAACGCTTTATCGATACTGAGAATATATTATGAATATTCCTTTTTATTTAAGATACAAATTTGATAGAAAATTCCTTTGAAGTATAATTTTTTTGAGAAAATACTATTGATATATAAAACAACTCAAAAGAAGTATTTAAAAATTATAGATATTAATCTTTAAACTTTTCGAACTTTAGAAAGTATTTATATAGATTCCGAAATTGTTTAATGTTATTTAGTGATATATTATAAAGGGAGTAAACTATACTAGCGCTATTAATAGCTCTGTGCTACAAATGTAGCTGTCGGGATATCGATCATGTGACTATACAGAGGGTACTATATTAGTTAGCCAGGCGCTAGCGCTTCCCTATATAAGTACATAGCTTCTCATAGATAATAATGATTAAGAACGAATACAACCTTAATAGACTAAAGTACTTTGACACTTATCAATCAACTTGATACTAACAATAGTCAAGTGTTTGTTCTCACTTGTGCAGGATTCATTTTCATTACACATTTGTTATAACGTTAGATATTGTACCAAAGATTCTTTATTGTGATTTAATATGATATTCTCCTTGTTTACAAACTTTTGCGATGATATCGATGTAAGTATTTATAGTTGAAGTGCACGTGCTTGTAGACAGTGCCATCTTTTCTGCCTCGACTTTTCTTATTTTCCTCGGCAATCTTCGTGGGTATAGGTTTTTCCGACGAAGTCGCAACAGTTAGAACGGGCTTTGGATTAGTCGCAGCTGGGATAATTGCACCTGTCAAAGTTATAGATGACAAAGAAGCCAGCATTACTGAAGATGTTATAGGGGGATCCCATGTTGCAGTCTGAACCTGGTCGACCATAGTTGGTCCGCCGTAGTGAAACTCATCGTATTCGCAGTCGTCCTCTAGGAATTCGTTGCCTAGAATTTGCAAGATTGTGAAAACATCTTCATCATTAGCTCGGCGAGTTGTGTTACCAACATCAACTAAAAAAGCAGCATTTTAGCAGTTGCGTTCATGTCTAAATTATCAAAAAACCAGCAAGTAGGAGATCAAGGAGTCAATGTTTCTCACCAGTGATAAAATCTGATTTAAGATCCGTTAGGGACGACGGAATTGATACGAAATGATATTCATATCTGGCAAGTGCTTCTATCTGTTCATGGTTAGGCCCGTTATCGTTGCATTTTTGAATCGATCTCTTTAAATTGTTTAGTAACGTCGACGGAATTTTGTTCGAGGAATAGTCTGCTGGTTTGGCCGATCTCCAAGGCCTATACCAAGGGTCATTTGCAAGGAGTACGAAGCCTCGATTGCTGGTCAATACTGCATTTATTGAACAGGGATTGACACTAAGCATGTCGTCATTTTGTCGAAGATACCGTGTGTCAAATGCTATACTCATAGCTCGAACCTTTTGTAAAGTCGTTATTGTCGATTGACAAGTCCCATCGGCAATACTTCCGCCTTCAGCACTGACAGTTTGTGTTTTACTTTGGCAGAGAAGTCTCCATTTCTTTCCCGCTAGATTGTTTTGACGGCTAGGCAATAATCGGATTGATTGCCGCCAATCGCTTAAATGTCCTGTAGGCATGAAGTAAAGGGGTGGATACTCGTCTCTCTGGCAAGAAAGAGGATTTCGGAAGCTATCGACAAAGGGCCACCACACACTGTGATGCTGTGAATTCCAACGGGAAGGTGCCGGTCTGTCCTTGGATCCTTGATTCTGCCAAGGACATGTAATCACCGGTAGTGTCATAACGCTTCCAACTGAATTGTAATGGGCACAAGCTTGGGGCCAGTTGTCTTCGTCGCAGTTGATAGTGACTGTCGAAGTTACTGACAATGAAGTAGTATGATAGTCTGCCAGCCATGTATCACATTCATCGATGTCTTTGGCTTGACTTTGTGGCGGCTTGTTTTGAGTAGGTTTGAAATCCGCAACACCCCCAACGTGTGCCTCCCATGTACCTGGTATGTTGTTCAAAATTGCACCATTAGCAACTATTTGGTTCAATCTAAACGACAAAGCATTTCCTACAGGGTTATAAATGCATTCACCGGCTGGGACTTGAGAGCCACCTAGATACGCTTTTGAGTTGGATATAGCCCGCACAACAGGGCCATGCCCTCCAGTGATAACATTGTTCAAGTTCGTGTAGGGGTAAGTTACAAGATCTTTGCTGGGAACTTCAATTTTCTCACAGCATAGACTTGAGAAATGTCCCGCCTTACAGCCAGTCTTCGCATATGCAATGTGTGTATTTTGGGTAAGCAGAAATTCTCCGGCCTTACATGTCTGAGAACAGGATGTAGCAGTACCTCGCCAGTTGCATTGGCCAAGACTAACATCAGTTTCCACACAAAATGCACGATTAAATCCCTTGGATCCACCGGTGCAACCATCGGCAGTATAAGCATTCCTGTCGGCATCATAAACCTGTTGAATTGATTAGAGAGGGTTTGGATACCTTCTTGTTAATAAGTACTCACCTTGCCATGGCCATATCCAACCGCTCGAAATCCAGGGGCGCACTGTGGAAGGTACTCACAGGTTGTCCAGTAGGCAAGCAGGGCTACGCTATTTGCTTTGCTTGTCGCGGTAAGCTTTGAGACAGTATAACTTGGAAACGAAGTTACATCTTCTCCAATATCTGCGAGAGGAGCAGTACTAGAACAAGGAGGAAATGGGCAAAAGCCTCGGTTACACGCCCATTCACAAAGGCCGTAGTCCTGTCCATCTTTGTCTGCTGGGTAGCCAGTAAGGGTTGAATATGTTGGAGCTGTATTTTCGGTGAAGCTTGCTGACGTACAGATACATTTTTCGTCTGGACAATTATTATACTTGCAGGTGAATGAACAAAGAGAATTCCAATCGGTATCGATCCCGGTACCGCCTGTACAGAACGGTATTGGTGCTGCTGACGCCGCAGGTGGATTGCAGTCGTTCTTGTTCGCAATTGTGACACATGCCTTGGGGCAAACTCCATAGTTGCAACCAAAACTGCATAAACCTTCATATGTAATGTCGTACCCAGCCGCTGGACATCCGTTGAGACCAGTTGCTTTGAGTGTATTTGTTCTGAGATTGCCTACTTCGGTGCAGGTGCAGACTGTTGGACAATAGTCATACGTGCATGCGAGAGCACAAAGCTCAGCATAATCCCCTGGACCAATTCCTCTAACACAATGTAGAGCTGTTGAAAGATAAGCTGGAGCTACCGCCGAGACCGATGGTCCTGTGTCAGATCCAACCCAGGCATTCCAGTTCTCAATACTGTCTGTGCAAACTGTAGAAATGGAACCTCCCGAGACTTGTGCAACTCGGGTATCATCTCTTAGAACAGTCACAATAACAGGCCCTGTACCTTTGTACGTGACATTGCCACGATACAGTCCGACATTGCCATCTGGAATTCTCGTCCATGTAGCAGCTTGGTCGACACCACCTACAGTAACTTTGACTGTCGCTGTAGATTCAAGAAGAGCTGTAAAGAAGATCTTATCTTGGACGATCTCTGCTGGGCCATACTGAATCTGTAATTGACTTGCGGTGTTCCCTGTAGTTCCTCCTGTAGCACAGCCTGAAGCTGGCTGTGGTCGAAACCAAACCGACAAACCTTCTTCAGTAATTGTTGCAGCACCAGTTTTATAAATGTCGATCACGTATGGTAGAAACTGCCTCTATCCATCATGGGGAAAACCATCTGCATAATTATATTGAGCTTTTCCGTAACTTGAATCGAAAAGGGACCAGGCCTTAGCACGATTCGGTCCAATATAATGACCTAGATCAACAATCTTAGTATTTACTCTCTGAAAATCAAGTAATGGGGACAAATACATTCTCCATAGTCGTTCCACGTTATGATTTCTACAAATTCCGGTGCTGCATACCAGATTTGTGTCCACCTGTCGAACCACATGTCATCTCCCCTGTTGGATATTTGTCAGTTTGATATTCAAATTGACGAGCACGATCAAGTATGAATCATGAAAGAATTCGCACGTACCTCCATAACCAATTTTTGTGATATCCGGGAAGATTGGTAAAGAACCAGGGGGAAGCCGGCATCATGTAGGGTTTTCCGCCAAGAAATTGAAGATAGGAATAATCAGTTGTTGTAAAAATATCATTTGGTCCCTCAGGCCAGGCCCCCCAACTGAAGAGACCATTCGGAACTCCAGTGGCCATAGCTGCTTTGGCGCCCAAAGACGACCAAGATGGAATGAAGAAACAACCTGTGTCCTGGATAATTGTTGGCCAATCTTGCGTGTTATCAACACCCTCAAATGTCGATACGAAGGCTTGCCCATTGTAAAAATAGTATGCAGCTTCCGTTTTGTATTGATTAACCGGAGCAATCACATCTGCCTGTAACCACGCTCCATTACCAGCATAATCAAAGGAGAAGAACAGTTTAAAGCCCTTGCTCCCAGTGATCGAAAAGAGTGTTGGTAGCTGTGCAGCAATCGTTGAATCATTATTAGCGATATTCAACGCGAAGGCATCGATATGAGCAATTTGAGCTTGGTTGATATCGTCTTCCCAGTCATCAGTACTGTATGAAGCTGTATTGCCGACCTGCATATATAATATCAGCAAACGACGTTGCATGGTAGACGACATTTCATACCATAAAATGTGCAAAGACGGCTTTTGAGCGTACTAGTGTGAGACTTGATAGCAGAGCTATCAGCATTAGAAGTTTCATACTGCTTGCTGTCTATTTTGAGTACGTCAAGCTACTTGCTACCTTGGACTGTTGATGAAGCTTCTACAGCAATGAAAGCATATTATATCAATGAAGAGCTTGAGGTAGGTAGCAGCCGCTGTATTTGATTTCATATAACTTTCTTCAAATTACTTCCCCTTGTCCCCGGATAATAATAGCACTGTATACTAGGCGTATAGTGGGCATATCGCGTACTGTGTAAATTCCACAGAGCGGATCTACATCGGGCTCGAGAAACGTGCAATGCATGTGATGGTGATACTCCGTAGGGGTCAAAATCTCTGGCCTAACCTACACGAAAGGCTTAAACTTACCAGGGTGAATTGATTAGCTGAAAGCGCCAGATCTTCAGGGTTTTCATACATATTGCCAGGGAGAAAGATCCACATTGGAGAGGGTTCAATCCGACGGCTGGAAGGCCCTCCTGGCACGATACTGATTCCGAAAATGAATTTTGGCAACCGGGAACTTTGCAACCGTTGGTTTTAATTCAGAAATTTATCTAGTATGGTACATAGCACTTGTACAAGTGTAGAGGTATCTCCATGGGATTTAGACTGATTACCCACAAAGTACCCACTACTCCGAGCCAGGAAAATTGGAGTGGCGGGAAACAGGATTCTAGGCATTAGAATGAGTTAGAAGTGAAAATTTGTAATTATATAAATCGAAAATGTAAAATAAAAACAAGATTATTATACTTTAAGAACACACCTAAATTGCAGACTAGTAAAACACCGTTGTGGAAATTCCGATGTAAACCAACCAATCAGCATCCTAGGTTAAAAGCTTTTAAGTACAAATTAAAAATTCTGATTCACTAGTTCACATCGGATAGATCCAAATAGCTTTAGAGTTATTGTGATATAACATCAAGGTATTTTCGCATTTTTTATCTAATTCAGAAGTACTTAGGAACCCCATTGACTGCTTAATAACAGCCGATTGATGGAAAATTATGAACGGTTTCATACATTGTGATGACTCAGCATAATACCTGGCATTAGCAATAATTTCCGCCTCATTCTTGACGACTATAAATCTACGCATCTTGGTAGTTTTCAGTTTTACTTAACTTTGCCCAAAATGTCAACTGACCATAGATCTCCCAATTCGTTATTCCCCCCGGTTTCACAACCTTCTCAGTACAAGCCACCTCAAAGGAGAGATCTACCCACTGAAATTCCGCACATACCTGACAATAATGACCCATCAACCGAATGGCTCCCTATATACAACAAACGAACCCCTTACGTTGAGGCCGAAATTGTATATCTCATTCATGAAATTGTCCGAAATTATGTTCGGCTGTCAGCAGTTTCGGAGGATGTAGTGACTTGGCCTCCAGAGGGTGGTCATCACCTTGATGAGGCGCTGTGCAATGAGCTCAATATTTCTGATGCAGCAAAATCACTAATCCGGCTTTTACCTTCTGGAAGTAGCATCTTCCCGGTTTTTCTTTATCAATCCAGTCAACTTTCTGAAATTTCGGATGATGGTTTTAGTCTACGCGCTAGTCGCGAGTCTCCATCGTTTGATGAGGAAAAAGACCCCCCAGCCGAGCGCTATATATTACCGTATGATGTTCAGCTGTCTGCTGGGGATCCGGAGACGCCTGTTATAATCCTTGATACAAGAGAAAGTAAGTGTAATGTCCGAGACAAACTTATCGTCCTAACATAATGCTTGTAGATACGATCCGAGTAGTATCTACTATGGACGATGGTGCAGACAATTCGAACCCCCCTAATGCACCCCTTGAGCGACCTAATGACCCTTGCTACTATCGAAACTATTGGCCTAGGCATGCTCCAAGTTTCCTTCGTATACAGTTGAATAGAATCAAGGCTTTAGATGCCATTCCACCGGGACCGAGTGCATTAAGCTACATTGACTTTGCAGACGAATGGATGGTGAGTAAAATTCCATGTTGTAATGAATGATGTGTAATATACGAGACTAACTATCTGCCTCCTGCTTTTATAGCGGCGTAAGATCAAGCATTCTCTAGAAGGTACATATGGTTGGCCGGATAATTTCAATCAAGAAGCATGGGATGAAGATCGTGATCGAATTTGGGAAGAGGCTGAAGAAGAGTACGAACGTTTGGGTCGACCAAAAGTGTTAAGATTCTTGTGATCTACCCAATAAGGTTTCGAAAGATGTATCACCAAATTACAATCATTTGATTCCCTTAAAATGGGCACGGTGAAAAGCAAAAGTTCTGAAAGTACAATATCAAATTTATATAGATTCCTAAAAGCAAAACTACAGATCTGGTGTTTTTCACAAATTCGATAATGTATCTTTGAAAATCTGCCCAAGTAAGCCTCAATTTTAGGAATTTATTCGGCTACTTTCTCACTGTTTCTCCCATTTGTGAGCCACCGAACGTTTCATGAGCAACAGATGGTTACAGTACAGCTTTCAACTACTTGGTTGGTATATTTGAATTGGCGGACTAAAAAAAGATGTTAGCATGCTATATACAAGCAAGTAGACATTGAGGAGCTACAGACCCAATGCAAACAGTATGATTTTGTACCACAAAATCGTATGAGATGAAAGAATTATAAGAATAAAAGTCCGCAAGAGTAAGATTCGTGTATTCCGAGACAACGATTGACACTGGAACATTCGCATTGGCAAAATCTGTAGCCCCTGTATTGACAACCAAAATGGGGCATGACATAGGTGCGCAGAGGGTTCTATCGGTGAGGCCACTACAATCTAAATCGTTATTTAAATTATAAAGACCTACTGTTGGAATTCCAAATTTCATAACGGCCTCCTGACATGTGTATATTTCGCTACTAGTAATAGATATATTTTGGGGGCAATCTATTGTAACGGGAGGAGGAGCGGAAACAATATCATCACTGAAATGTACTCGTTAGATTCATAGACGAGTTAGTGAATAGAAGCCAGAAACACGTACATGATTATAACTCCTGAGACATTGTGAGCTGGTGTAAACACCTCGTTAAGCTCACAATTTCGTTGCATATTCGCCCAAACCTGCTCCATGACTTCACTGTAGAAGATGTTGAGCTTCATTTCTTACCAATATAGTGATACTTACTCCCAGGTGTTGCCCTAAGCACTTTGATATCCGGCTTTAAATTTCTGTCTTTTTTAATATTAGTTAATGACAGGATCTAACCCGGAAGAACATACAGAAAGCAGGAGCTGCATTGAATTTCCAAAGGATATTCATCAAAATCCAGTGCGCTAATCCAGCCGTAATTATCATCATCTATTGGATCAGCAGCATTAACATAATAATCCATTGCAGACATGTCATCACGCCTAGATATATCGAAAACACTGTCGAGCTCTTCCCAATCAGGTTCTGTGCATGTACCATTTTCGTTTGTCAAATATTCCCAGACACCTTAGATCGAATCTAAATAGCACTTTTGTGGATTTACTGGCCATGTTGCAACGTTATTCGCAACCATAGTCGTTATGTTCCAGCTGAAACCAGTCAGTCTAGTCATGCCGACCTTCAGCATGAACTTACCTATCTTCCACGTCCAAACAGTACTCATTAGTTGATATATCTGTCAAACATATCAGACCCCACTTATAGTCAATCAAATCAACCAAGTCATGCAGCGATATGCTATTGCCGTCAATGGAGAAAGTATCACTAGGACAAGCAGTTTGAGAAACAGAATATAAAGCCGCCAATCCTGTCCGGCAAGCTGTTGTGCAGAGTAAATCCAAAGATGATGTAGTCCATTCTAGAAAATAATGTTAGATGCTGAAACTTTTGCTTGGCTTATAATAACAAACTTGTGCTTTGAATTGAGTATGGGGTCAACTGAATCAAACTCTCGCAATTGAGCTCAGTGTTTAGTGCTGCATCACACGCGTCACTTATTTCTGCAGAAAGTACGGTCCTGTGCAGACCATTGTATAGTGAAGCTGCCTGTGTGATTCCGAAGCTATGGAATGATACTAAGAATGTCAATAATAGCATCTTGAATGATAGCAGTATATTAGTATATTGGGCGCTCGACGTATGTAACTTAGATATTGAAGAGACTGGACTCAAGACACTGTTTTCTACTTTCGAGAAAAATATAAAGCACATATTGTGATCTTTGAAAGTGGAGACAAGCTCCTCAACTATCGGGGCACATCAGTCACAAACTTTTTACTTTTCCTAAAGCTCTTAGCTTGTGCTCAGTTATTGAAGAATATACGGAGAGGGCCAGCTGTAGCCGGTCGCTAGGGTTCGTAGCCTCTCAATGTAATCAAATTCTGATATTCCGAGTCCAGAAAGGGTCAGTCCAACTTGTTTATGATACTTCACAAGGGGATAGCAAAATTAAACTAAATCCTTGCTCCATGCATCTCTAATCCTGGCCAAAAAAGCTTGGCCGAGGTAGACCTGCGAGAGTCCGGATATGCGCCCTACTCGAGACCCGCCCCATCCTTGAAATGGCAACGGTCTGCACTAGCAACGATAAAATAACCTTAACCATATAGACTATAAGTAGGGTTGGGCGATTTGATGATATATAATATTGCATATTCGTTAGTTAAATATAATATATAATATTAGTCAAATTGCATTATTTTTAATATAAAAGTAAAATTTTGAAGATTTATTAAAGCTATTTTGAAAAAAAGACTTTGAATTTGATTGAATTATAAAAGATTAATAAAATTTGCTTAAAAATTGTCTATTAATAGGTTTATATTCTCAAAATTTTTAATAATTTTGTTAATTTCAAAGTTTAAATTAGTATTACAAATAATATTGTTTTTCAAATTGAAAGTTATATCCTTTCCTATTCTTTTATATATCTGAACAAGAAAATCAACCTTTCCTTGTATAGTATATAATATTTGCGAATTTATATATAAAAAAATCAATTTATTTATTATTTCAATAAAAAGCTGATTTTGTAATTTAATTTGAATAAAATTTATATAAAAGAATACTTTTTTAAATAATATAATATTCACAATAATATTCAAAAGATCAAAAGTTAGTTTTGAAAAAAAATATATATTATATCTCTATTATTGAATAATATTAATAAGGATTTTTGGAATTAAAAAAAAAAGTTTCAATTTACTACAATTTCCCAAAAAATATAAGAATTTGTTATTTGCTACTAAAGTTTAGTAATATTGAATCAATTAGATTATCAATAAAAACCTAGAAAATAAATGAATTCTAACTCTTCAAGTATTTCTCTAATATAAGCTTCAAACTTTTATTCAAATAAAGATATAAGATATATATTGAAATTCAAAAAGTTGAGAATATATAAAGTTATATAAATAGATTGTAATTATAAATTCAAATATAGATTTTATTCTTCTTTATTAGCTCTTAAATAATAATTTTTAATATCATAAAAAAAGAAAGAAGTTCCTTTCATTTTAAAATATTAAAAATGAGAATTAATATTAATTTAATAAGAACAAATATAAGCTAATTGTTACAGGTATATATATATAGTAGTAAGCTATTAGAAATTAATTCCTGATACTGTGCCTTTTGGAACAGATTATATGCGTGGCGTAGTAATAAAGCTTATAACTTCTATGTGTAACTATTTACGTGACACTTTACAATTTTATTACTTAATTATCAAATAACTTGAAAATATATAGTTTTATTAATGATATATAAAATAAGATTATTACTGGTATAAAAAATATCAATAAGTATTATATAATTAAATTCGAAATCTTTATTAAATAAAGAAAACTTGAATTTACTAAATAACTTACTATAAACTGGATAATAATAATAAATCTTTATAAATTATTTAGTTATTTTAAAATCTTTATTATATTCTAAATATTTAAATATTTTATAAAATTTGTAAATAAATAGATAACCGAATTATTAATATATATATTATAGTTTAATTTCTATAAAATAATATTTATTATTATTTATAAAATAATTAATCAACTTTTGAATATTAATATTTCAAACCAAAAATATATAATTGAATTATTAATAAATAAAGTAAACATTTTTAGATATAATAATAACATTATCAAGATTACTAGTCGTCGGGGAAAAAGAATTTTTCAACCTGTAAATTCGTAGAAGCTCTTTTTTCTTTTTAATTATTATAATAATTTTTGAACCCTATAAATTCATAGACTTCAAATTCTTTTTCCCCGACGGCTAGTACTAATATAGCTTATAAACCTAAATTCTATTTCTAATTCTATTTCTATTTCTACTTCTATTTCTAATATATATTATTAATATAATATATTATTTGCTTATTTCTTACAATGGAGTATATATTCCTTTATATATTTCTAAAATCCTATTGTATTATATTTCATTGTTTTCCTAAACTTTATTATTTTATATAATTTTCTATCTTTTCTAAAATAAACCTTTATTATAATATTATTTAAAAAGAAAATTAGTATCTAGAGATTTCCCTTCTATTCTTATTTTATTATATACTCTTTTCGTAATTGTTATATCAAATACTTATATTAGCATATCTATAATTCTGTTATAACCTATATTCATATTTATAGAAAATATTTCCGTTATTATATCAAAAGGGGTATATATTATAATATATATATTCTATCTTTAAATTTTATTTTTAATAAAATGTAGCTAATAGTTTGATTTCTTATATAGATTTTTATAAATTGTATAAATACTATAATAACTACTTTATATATTACTACTATTTATAAAAAAAGTATTTAAAGAATTAAAAATAATCTCGGTTTTTATAATATTAATTAGAATCTTAATGCTTTTATAATTATCTATAACCTTTAAGTTTATTAAAAGCTATCTATTATTATTAATACTAATAATATTAATTAGTTTCTTAAGATTTTTTTTAAGTATTATAATCTTTTTAATATATCTAAGATTATTATATATATTATAATTGAGGGATTATTGTTGGTTCGAGAAGAATATAGAAGATATAATACTCATGTATTTGCAGGTCCTATATATCTAATTGTATTCTATTTAAAGAGCTAATTAAATAGAAAGATAATAGATCTTATATAAACACTATTAAAAGAACTAGTTTTTTTTGTATTTACTTAATCCCTTTAATACAATAGCTATTGTATTATATTGAAGTCATTCCTTTGAAGTAAATACTCTTATTTATATAATTATATTATACTTCTATTATTATTAAGATTACTATATAAATTTAACAAAATAAAGCTTTGAAATCCATTATATTTTCTTTTATCTAATTTATCAATATATATTATATTATTATAAATTGTTTTTTATATCCTTATTATAATTATTAATAATATTTATAGTATGAGTTCTAAGAGGAGGATCTCAATAATAATAATGAGGCTAGTATAAAGATTATATTTCGGTTTTTTAATAATAAGGTTTGAGGTATATAAAGATTTTATTAAAATTGATTTTATTCTATTTTTATTCCTGTAGTTATAATTTGTATTTTCAATATTTATATATTAATATTTTTAATAAAAATATATATTATAAAAATAATTCTATTTCGATAAGTTATATAACTACTTTTTTTAATATTCTTATATTTTTTATATAATTATATATTTGTTTTATTTAAATATATAGTTTCTATTACTATATAATTATATTAATATAATAAAATATAATGTAATTAGTTATTTGATTTCTCTAATTATATTATATATATTCCGGTATATAACTAGGGACTTTTTGTTTTGTAAAGAATTCTTTTAGATTAATCTTTTTTATTCTAATTTTTAGTATTATTGAATTAATCTCTTTTTTAAAGTTATTATAGATTTTAAACTAACTTTGAGTAATACGGTAATTTAGAATTATTAATATTCTAAATTCACAATAGTTTTAAAAAATATTTCTTTATTAAATTATTTATTTTTTTATATTATAAAAGAGTAGAAGGTGGTAGGATCATAGAGTAGTCCTTCGCATATACTACAGAAAAGTCACTGTAATGTAGCGCCTCCAGTGGAGGAGAAAAGGGAAAAGCTCTATATAGCACTTCACAATATATGCTAGATGGTGGATAAGAACTACACGAAAAAGGACTATAAATACTAGCTACAAGAAAGGGTCATGTGACCAGCACAAAGTTTCGCTCACAATACTCTTGAGCTAGAAACTTGTGATAATATCTTTTTAATAGAATATTCATTTTTTATTTTCCCTTATCTTATATCATTATACTATTTCCCTAATAACTTTGTTATATTCTAATTTAGTTAATATTATTTGAGTTTTGTTTTTCTAGGGGTAAAGCAAATTCTTTTTAATCTTTTTATAAAATAATATTCTTAGTATACTTTATTATATTCTTTTTATATTAATTTCAATATATCTATTTCTTTTAATCTAAATTTTACTATAGTTTAAAGTTTATTGAGATATAAATTAAAAAGTTTTATAAAAGCTTTTATATATAGTATATAAATAGATATTATTTTATAACTATTAATAATTATATACAGATAAATATTCTATTTTCTTTATAAATTTCATATAATAGATTTGATTATAATTTTAATAGTTTTTGAAATATATCAGATAAGTAATATATATATTATTATTAATAGTATTATTACTTTATATATTTATTAGAATAGATATAGGTTTGTTTTTTATATTGATATTATAATTCTATATAAAACTAATATTTGATTGATTAATTTCTTTTTTATTTGTTTGATATATTCTTTTTAAATTAGTTTGAAGTTCAGATAGAGGTTTAAAATTTTTATATTTAATATTGAAGTTTTTATAATAAAGTTGAATTAAAGAAAAATCTTTATATTATATAATTTAAAATATTTGATAAAATGGAGTAATTGATATTTAACTAGAATAAATTACATTCTATATCTTTTAACTTATCTCATATACTTTTCATAAATCTTATATAAAATATATATTATAAGCGAAACTTTGTATTGGTCATATGATCTTTTCTTGTAGCTAATATTTATAATCCTTTTTTATATGATTTAAAGAAAGTAGTCAATTCTTATCCATCAACTAATATATTTTATAAAATGTTATATAAAACCTCTCTCTCCTTTTCTTCGCTAAAGGCACTATATTATAATAACTTTTCTATAATATATGCAAAGAATTCATTTATAACCCTATTACCTTCTATTCTTTTATAATATATTCTTTTTTATAAAGTTACTTTATATAAAAATATTAATATTATTTATAAATCCTATTATACCAATATATTACTTGGTTTTTGTATAAATATTAATAAGCTTGTTATTATAAAATAGAAAGAGTATTAAGCTTAATAAAGAGCTCTAAGAGATTCTGTTTAGAGTTTTTATTTAAAAATTAATATAATTGTTTATTTAAATATTACTAATTCTATTCTGAAGGAAATTAATGGTGAAATTAATTATTCAATTAAATACTCTCTTTTTTCTTAAAATATAAATTAATTGAGGATATAAGATATTATTAAAAACTTCGGAAATATTTAAATTAAATAAACTTATAACTTTTTTAATTCTAGTATTTTATATTATATATATTTATTTAATAAGTATTTCTAAAATTATAATAATATTATATTTAGATTATATATTTATTTGAAATTTGGAGAGAAAGTTATTAGCTTCTATAATTTGAAAGAATTATAGAAATATAACTTTTTCAAAGAGTTTTTTTTAGAATATTAAGAAAAATAATTAAATAATATAATTTGATCTATTATTTGTTTTTTTCTAGCTTATGGAGTAATATAGTATAAATTATTTTAAATACTCTTAAATAATATTCAAAAGCTATATATATTTTAAATAAATAATAATAATATGTATTTAATAGATTAAATTTTATTATAAACTTAATAATAAAATTTATAATTTCTAATAGTTCTAATGCTTTATATAATTTTAATTTTATAATTATTTTTTTAAAATATATTTTATTTAATTAAATTTCCATTTTTATTATAAGGAAATATTTAAAAAGGTTTTTTATATATTTCTTTATATCAAATAAATTTATCTTTAAAGATAGAATAAAGAAATATTCTCTAAGTATTATTATTTTTTTTTTTTTTTTTTTTTTTTTTTTTTTTTTTTAAAAAATTTAAAAATTTGAACATTTTTTTAAAAAAATTATTTTTTTTTAAAAAAAAAAAAAAAAAAATTTTTCTAAGTTTTTTTTTTTTTTTTTTTTTTTTTTTTTTTTTTCATTTTTTTTGCAAAAATTGAAAAATTGGAATATTATTCTAAAAAAATAATTCTTGTTTTTAACTTACCTTTTTAATATTTATATATTATTCTTTTCTTTTATTATAATATTGATTTATTTATAAAAATATATTATTATTTTATTTTAAATTATCTTTTTCTTTAGTTTTTGAGCCTTATTCAAGGTTTTATATAGGTTTAGAGAGAGGTTGATAGTATAATCCTAGTAAAATAACTTAATTCATTTAATTAATACTATGTAATATTTTATTTAATAAAACTTAAAATATAAAAATAGATTTATTATAGGTATATTATTATCAATAACTATTTGAAAATAATAGAGTATCTTATTTATATAATTATCAATATCTCTTAGCATTTTTAAAAATATAATGTTTAATATTTTTGGAAAACACGTGATATGGCACGTGATATGGCACATGCACTATACACATAAAAAGCTTTTATATATAGATTCCACTTCTAAAAGAATATATATATATAATATATACAATTTGCTATTTATTTCTAATAGATTATAAGCCTTATATTATAATTAATATTATTTTTATTCTATTTTCAGAGTATATATACTCATTTTTTCATTATCCTTGTTATATTTATTAAATATATAGCCAATTCAGTTCAAATAAAATAAAAGACTTTTATTATATTTAAAAGTGATAATTAAATTGAATTTTTTAAATTTTTTAAAGTAATAATAATAGTATTTATTAGTTTTAATATATATATAAATAATAAAGTAATATCAATTAGAAATCGTTTTAATATTACTAACTAAAGGAAATAAAAAAATATTATAATCTTTATTATAAACTCTTATTTATCCTTTATTTATTACTTCTAGATTATACCCTTTATTAGAAATAATAATTTTATAGATATATAAATAAAAATTTTAATCTTTAATAACTTATTGAATTCTTAGTATATTAAGAATATTAAAAAGCACTTTTTATATAAATAATTCAATTCCAAAATAAAATTTATTCAAATCTTTTTTAATTATCTTCTTTATTATTAATATAAAATATCTATCTTAAATAGCTTTATCTTTAATAAGAATATTTATAATTAATTTTTAAGTTTTCTTTTTAAAATTAATATTTAATAAATATAATAAAATTTCATTATTATTATAAAAATAGAATTATAAAATATTTTATATACTTTACAAAAAGCTAAATAAATTCCTTAAACTAATATAAATATTATATTAGCTAATATTATACAAGATTTTATATATAAATAAGGATTTTAAAATATTTGAAAAAAGAAAAAAAGAAATCGAGGGGAATATTAAGAATATATAAAAGATTTTATAATTTTATTAAAATCTAGTAAAATTGATAAAATTAATATTTAATTTTATAAATTCTATAAGAAAAAAGAATATTAATAAAAAGATTATTATATATATATTAAAACTAAGAAAATATTGAAATTAAATAATAAAACTATTAAAGATAACTCTATATATATAATTATTATTTATTCAATAATAACAAAATTAGAATACATTATTTCTCTTTATTTTGCTAATATAATATATATTTAAGCTTTTAATAATTATATCTAAATATTTGATTTTAAAATCTTTTATTATTTTATTAATTCTTTTATAAATCTTATAAATATTATAAATTAGAATTTACTTTATTGAGTAAGAATTATTAATAATATATATATTCTTAATATTATTTTTAGAATAATTATTATTAGAAATCTTATTTTAAAAAATATTTGATATATTAAAGATTTTTGGTTTATTCAATTTATTTTAATTAATATTTTTATAAAAATCAAATAAAAAATTATTTTTAAAAAGTATTTAGTATTCTATTAAAAAAATAGTTAATTTAAAATATTAATAAAGTATATGAATAATAACTATTTAATTTAATAATTTATTTCTTATTAAATTTATATAATCAATTCAAATTTCAAAATAAAAGAAATTAATATAAATAATAATAAAACTGAGATTATATATTAATAATTAGATTATTTCAATTATAATTAAATAAAGAAATTAAAAAAAGTTTTTAATAATCTTTATTATATTAAAAGAAAGAGAATTATTAATTGAAAAGCTTATAAGCTTTATTTTATAAAATAAATAAATAAGTATTTTAATAAATATATAATTATTTATATTTTTATAAAATTATATTGTTTTTATATAGATTTTTTAGAAATTCAAAAACTTTTAGAAAATGGAAATAAATACTTTATTGTAATTATTAATAATTTAATCAAATTAATTTGAATTAAATATATAAAAAATAAGTCTATTAATATTATTATATTTATATTAATAAATCTAATTAATCAAATTAAAAAAGAATTCAATTCTGAAATTATTATTATTATTAAAATAGATAATAATAAAGGTAAATTTGGAATATAATTTCAATTAAAAATCTTAAAAGAAGATTTAATCTTTAAATTATTATTTTCTATAAAATATTTTATAAATGGAATTATAGAAAAGAAAATTCAAGATATTAATATTATATTTAAATTATTCCTAAATGAATTTGGAATCAACTTTAAGATATAAAAACTTATTATTAAATATACTATATATTTAAAAAATAGATTTTCTATTAAATCCTTATTATTTGGAAAAACTAAAATGCTTTTTTTAATAATTATATGATATAAAGTTATATTTAATAAATAATCTAATTTCAAAAAACTTAGAATATTTGATTATAAAATATAAACTAGAAATCCTTAGCAATTTAATTTAATAATAAAGAAATTTGAATTTAGAATATTCAAAGAAAAATATATCTTCATTAAAATAGATAGAAATAATATTTTTTTTTTTTTTCAATTTTTATAATAATATTATATATAGAATAGTAGATATTGATTTTGATAAATATAAATACTTTTTTAAAGATTTTAAAGAAAAGATATTTCTAGAATAGTTTGGGATAATAAAAAAAAGAAAATTTCTTTTATATGATAAAAATAATATTATAAAAAGAAGGATATAAAACGTATAAGAAGATATATAGATATATATTAATAAGTAATATATTATTCAAATCCAAAATAAGTGATAGATTTAGGTTTATTCTTTTTATATATTATAATAATAATAGTTATAGATAAATGAGTTTTTATAAAAAATGTAAATACTATAATTTTTAAGATAGAGAATATAAATAGTTATAAAGATTCTAAGAGTTAGGTTATTTTAATAGTTTTTTTAATTTAAAATACTTTAAATAATAATTATAAAAAACAATTAAAAAAGATTTTTAATAATTAGATTGTTTAGTATATAATTATATTATAAACTATTTTTATATATTTTAAAAACTCTTTAGTTAATAATTCTAATTTAATATTTAAAAAATCAATAAAACTTAAAAATATTGTATAAAGGAATATTTAAGTATAAATGAAAATAATTAAAAATGAATTATAGAGTCTAAAGAATAATAATATTTTTGATATTATAAATAAAACTATATTTATAGATAAAAAGCTATTAAATAGTAGATATATTCTGAAAAACAAATTAGATTAGTTTGATAGATTAATTAAAAGAAAAATAAGATCAATTATTAAGAGATATTTTCAAAAATATAGAATAAATTTTCAAAAGATTTTTATTAATATAATAAGATTGTTGGAAAACACGTGATATGGCACGTGATATGGCACGTGATATGGCACGTGCACCATACACATAAAAGGTTTTACGTATAGATTCTACTTCAATAACTATATACTATATGCATAACTTACTATCTATTTCTAATAAATTATAAGCCTGGGTTATTATAAGTTTCTTTTATATTATATCTTTAGATATATTCAATATTATAAACCTCTATTTTTGAAATATAGTAGGTCAAGTTATTGTTAATATAGTATAAACAAAATAAATTTTTTTAATTATATTTAAGAATAATAACTAAATAGAATTCTATAAGTTTATTTAAATTATAATAATATTAGCTACTATATTAAAAATATATATAAAAATAAAAATAGAATTTAAAACTAATTATACCAAAATTACTAAAAAAAAAAAAAAAGAAAAATCGCATTTTCTATTATTAATTTATACTTAACTCTTATATATCACTCTCAATTTATATTTATAATTAATACAAATAATCTTATAGATATCTAAATAAAACTTTTGATTTTCAATAATATTATAAATCTATAATATATTCAAAATCTTTAAAAATACTTTATTTATAAACAATTCAATTCTAAAATCAAAACTATTCAAATCTTTTTCAATTAATTCCTCAATTATCAATATAAAATATTTATAATATAACAATTTATTTTTAATAATAAGATATATATTTAATTATTAAATATATTACTAAAAACAAAAGTCTAATAAATATAATATAGTTTTATTATATTTATAAATATAAATTTTTAAAATATATTATATATTTTATAATAAACAAAAAGGATTCCTTGAGGTATTATAAATTAATTAATAATAATTAATACTATGCAGAGAAATATAAAAAAAAGAGATAATAAAAGAGCTTAAAAAAAAGATAAAAAAGGATATAAAAAATATTATAAAAATAAAAGAAAATATATGCCTAAAAGAGACTATACAACTTTATCAAATTCTAGTAAAATTATCAAAACTGAATCTTATACTTATAAATTCTATGAAAAAAAAGAATATTAGTAAAATGCTTATTAAAAAATATGATAAGATTAGAAAAACCTTATATTCTAATAAAAAAACTAATAATAACGGTTTTATACGAGTAGCTGTAGTAAATGAATATATTAATTTCTTTTATCCTTATATTATAATATGTACTAAAATCTAAAATAATATATGAATTTTTAATTTAAAAGCTTTTCATTATTTTATTAATTTTATTGAAAATCTTATCAATATTATATATTAGGATATACTATAAAAAGTCAAAATAACAAATCATATATATACTATAAGCATTATATATAAAATAGCTACCATTAATAATCTCATATTAAAAAATATTTAGTATATTAAAGATTTTCGATATAATCAATTTATTTCAATTGGAATATTTATCGAAATAGATTGAAAAGTTATTTTTAAAGAGAATTCAGTATTATACTGAAAAAATAACTGCAAAATATATTAATAGTAATTATATTATTTAATAATTATTTATTTAATAAATATATATAATTGATATAAACTCTAAAATAAAAAAGATTAATATAAATAATAATAAAGTAAAAATTATATATTATTATTTAAATTATTTCAATTATAATCAAATGAATAAGCTAAAGAAAGTTTTAAATAATTTTTATTATACTAAAAAAAAGAGAAGTACTGTCACGGCGCTAACCACGTTGCCTTTGTGCCTTAGGTACAGACTATTAGTGTACCCTTAGCATATTTTGCTTTTTATAGAGAGCCCCCATTTTTCTATAGCTCTTAAAATTTTTATAATATAATATAAATCTTTATTTGTATTCTAATAATTTATATTATTTATTTAAAAATTATTATAGTTTTATTTTAAAAAACTTATTAAAATCACACTCCAATTACTTTAATTACTTTAATTTTATCAAAATTATATTTTAATTATATTAATTATATTTATTATTAATTTATTATATATTATAAATAATTTTGTTATTTTTTAATAAAATTATCTAATTATACTAATTATATCTATTATTAATCTATTATATATTATTTAGAAATTTTATAAGATTATTTTATAATTACGAGAATACTCTAAAGATAATTAATTAAATATTTATATTTAATCTATTTCTACAATTCCTTTTTTTGAATTATATTCTCAATTCTATCAAAATTAATATTTTCTTATTTATAGATCTATTTAATAATTCAAATATTATATATTTCATAATTGCCCAAATTATATTTATTTTAATCAAATCAATTATAAATTTATTACAAAACTAAGTTGCTATAATATAAATTCAAATTATTAATGCTCAATTAAAGATTATTGAATTAAAAGATATAATTGAAATATTAAAAATTATTGTTTATAATAATCTATAAGCTTTATATTATTAAAAATATTTTATTATTTTTAAGAAAGTTTAATAATAATAAATAAGATATTATAAAATATTAGAATTAATATATAGTATTTTATAATACAATTAATTATTATTTAATTATAAATTATAAAAATAAATTAAAATTCTAAAAGATTATATTTCTTATTAATTTACTTTTTAACTCTATTTATATAAATAATTAAATATATTTTAATATAATTATAAATAATTTATATAACTTTAATCTTTAATCACTTAGATAATATATTATAATAAGTATTTAATATAAATTGAATAAATAATACCAAACCCTTGATTTTTTATAAAAAACCTTTATAGATTATAATAAATATAAAATAAAAAAGATTTTATTTAATAATTTTATTATTAAATTTAAATAGTTTATTATTAAATACAAGAAAACCACTAAATAATAAATCACTAATTTCAAACTTAAGATTTTATAAAAATTAATTAATATTTTAATTAATTATTCTAATAAACCCTTTATTATTAATATTAATATATAAATAATCTGATAATAAGATATTTATAATAATTTAGAAAAAAAGATTTATTTTAATAATTAATATAAGAGCTAGGGTATTAATTTCAATTATAATTAATTAAAACTCTATAATAAAAAGTAAGCTTTAATCATAATTTTTTTTACACCTAATTTATTTAATGACCCCATACAACTAAATATTATTTAATAAGATTAATATCCCTTATCTCATTATATTTGGAAGTAATATCTTAATCTTGGCCTTTATCTTTATTACAAAAAACTTAATTATATTAAAAATAATTATAATAAAAAACAAATTAATAATATAAAATATAATATTAATATTAATATAAAATATTCCCTTTATATTAATTATTTCCCTATAACCAATTAATATTAAAACCCCAAACCCTATTATAATACCATTAACCCCTTATACCAAAGCCCATTCCCGCCTACCAACCATTTCTTAGCTATATTATTATATTATACTTTACCAATCCCCTTTAACCTTATTTAAAAGCTTAATCTAAAAGGATATATTGAAAGATCTATTTATTAAAAAAAAAATAAAAGCTCAATTCCTTAATTTAATATATTAAAAGATTAATCTTAATTCACAATTACAAATTGAAATTCTTTATAAAAAATTTATTTTTATAAATTCGAAGATTAATTATATTTAGAAATTCTTTATATCTTAAATTAATAAATAATAAATCTCTCAAAATCTTAACAGAAATCTTCCTTATATTTAATATAACCATTCCACTTATTAATTTTATAGATAATAAAGCTACCAACTATAACTTTATTAATAAAAAAGTTATTTTCAAGTTTTGAATATTTATATAATTATTTTTTTATATTTATTATTTATTTTTAACCAATAAAAAACCCTCCAATATTTTTTATTATTATATATTTTTAAATATATAAATTAATATTTATAAAGAAATTGGTTTATTTTATATTATTACTTTATTTATTATAAACTCTATAATCCTTAATCTTTTATAACTTTAATATTATAATCTTATAATTAATTAATTGGTAATAATATTAAAATTTATATTTATATATTACTTAAGATATTATTATTCTATTAACTCTATAATAATTATTATTTCTAATATTATTAATAACCATAAGATAATTTTACTAAAAAATAATAAAGTTATATTAATTAATTCTAAACCATCTTTATAAAAGCTTATTCTGAAATTAGTTTTTATAAAAGAAATTATTAATAAAAACTTTAAAAGTATTTTATTATTATTTCAAAATTAATTCTTAATTTTTGAATTTATTGAAATTCTGAATATTTAGAGAAATTTCGATATTATCAATCTTAAAGCTCTATTTAAATTAAATTTATACTATATTCATTATATTAATAATAAAATAAATATTTGAATTAAAATGATTTTGAATCAATCAATTTTGAAATCAGTCTTAATTTAAGTAATTACTGGTTTTAGGATATATAGAAGATTACCTCAAAACTAAAATTCTCTAATCCCATTACATACACTATTATTACTAAATTCCTTAAATAAGTTATTTAATATTCTATAAAATATTCAATTTAAAATATAGAATATAAAGTTCTTTATAACTAATAGCTTTCTTTAATTCTATAAGAGTTAAGATGCTTATATTACTAAAATATTCTAAAATGAATTGAATAGAACTTACAAGCTATATTATATAATGATAGAAAATACTATTTAATTATAATAAAGTTTAATAAATAATAATATTAATAAATTTATAGAAAAAACAAATTGATTTATTTCTTTTGTAATAGAGATTTAAAATAAACTATTTTTCTGATTTTGCAATTTATATATAAAATTCCTACCTTCCTTTACTAATAAACTTTTATTATAATACTTCTAAAACTATAAGATTAAAATTATATTAAATATAGAATTATTATATAATAAAAGTTATTTAATATTCCCAATTAAGTTTCAAATTATTTATAAATAGCTTAATAATAATCTAAATAAGGGTTTTATTTGAAAATCTTATTTCCAATTAATTACTCCATTTCTTTTAATTATCAAGTTTAAGAAAAAAGTTTAAATCTATTAAAATTATTAAAAACTAAATAATATTATTATTAAAAATTAATATTTTTTATTATTAATTAAAAAAACTCTTTATATTTTATATTATATTAAGATTTATATTAAACTTAATATTATTACTATCTTTAATAAATTATAAATTATAAAAAGCCACAAATAAAAAATTGTTTTTATTATTCATTTCAACCTATTCGAATTATTAATAATATCCTTTAAATTTTGTAATATATTAGCCTTATTCCAGAATTATATTAATCATATTCTCTTTGATTTTTTGGATAGAATTTGTATAATATATTTAAATAATATTTTAATTTATTTTAAAAACATTATAAATTATAGGGAATATATCCGCAAAGTTATTTAATAATTAATTGATATTAGATTATAAATCAATATCAATAAATATAAATTCAAAACAAAAAAAATCAAGTATTTCAATTTAATTATTATATTAGGAGGAATAAAAATAAATTTAGAAAAGATCAATATTATATTCAATTGAAAATTACTAATTAAATTCAAAAATGTTTAATATTTCCTTAAATTTATTAATTTTTACTAATATTTTATTTACAATTTTTTAAAGATTATAGAATCCCTTAATTATCTCCTAAAAAAAGAAATGATATGGAATTGGACTTTTAAATAAGAAGATATTTTTATAATATTAAAAAATACTTTTTTTATTATTTTAGTTTTTATTATATTTGATTATTATTGCCATATAATTATTAAAACTAATACTTTTAATTAAATTGCAAATAGCATTCTTTTACAATATAATAATAAAGAATATTTATACTTAATAGTATATTTCTTATTAAAATATAGTACTATTGAATATAATTATAAGATTTATAATAAAGAATTTCTTATTATTATAAAATCGCTAAAGGAGTGGAGATTAGAATTATATAATATTTAGAAATTATTTGAAATTATTATTAATTATAAAAACCTTGAATATTTTATATTAATAAAAATGTTAAATTAATGATAGACTAAATAAACTGAATTTTTATTAGAATTTAATTTCTATATTATATATCGCTTCGATTATAAAGCTATTCGCCCCAATGCTTTGAGTTATAAAACAAAAGACTATCTAGTATATATTAATTCTAATAATAATCAAATCAAAAACTACTTATAAATAATCCTTTCAAAACGAATATTTGATATTACTATATTCAAAGATATTATATAATAAGCAAATAATAATCTGAATCTGATTATAACCTTGATGGGCATAATTATCCCCGATATTAATAAATTAATTAATGATTTTATTAATATAGTATATGAATTTTTCAAATTGGTTACTATTATGTGTATAATACTTTGAAATCCCTTTATTTACCATTAACTATTAAATATTCAAAAAAACCTTTAAATAACTTTACAAAATTATAGATTAATAAATAATAAAATCTTTTATTATAATTATCTCTTTATTCCCCCCTCTACCAAACTTTATATATAAATTATATATCAAATATATTTAATTGGTTTGATTAATTATTTCAATTATATTAAAACCATTAATCTTATCTTCTATATATACTAATAGCCTAATATATCAAGGAAAATCAAAATGTTTATATAAATTTATCAATTTTGTTTTTAAATAAAAGCTTTCTATTTCATTATATCTAGATTTCTTAAATCCTTATTAATATCATTTTGTTTTTGGTTTAATATCTCTATTAATTATATTATACTACTATTAATTAATGAATGTTATAAAAAGAAATATTAATATATTATTATAATTATCTATTATTTTATTAAAATATAGTATTTTATATTAATTATAGAATTATTTATAAAAAAGCTTATAGATTAATTTATTAAAAAAGTTTATTATTTATATAATATATTAAATAATATTGTATCCAACAAAAACTCATAATTTATCTCTAAGTTTTGAAAATATTTATTTAAATGTTTATTAATTACTTTAAAATAATTTTTCTTATTTCACCCCAAATTTAATAATTAAATAAAAGAATAAATATTATAATCAAATAATATCTTTATATTTTTATAAACTTTTATTAAAATAATTAATTTAATTAATTTCTATTTGTAGAATTTATATTAAATAATATTATATCAAAAATTATTAATATATCCCTATTTTTTATTAATTATAATTTTTATTTATACTTAAATATTAAGCCATTTATATCTATTCTATTAAATCTATTATATCAAAAAAAGCAAAAGTTTTTCAAAGCCAATAAAATTATAAATAGATTTAATCTCATTTTAATTAAATTAAAACTACTTACAACATAATTAATTTAGAAATACAAAAATTATACCAACAAAACCCATATTAATACTTCTTTTTATAAAAAAAATAATAAAATATAAATAAATATAAAAAATATAAAAACTAATTGTCCAATAAAAAAGAATAATAATAAATAAAATAGCTCTTATAAAATTCTTAAGATTTTTAAATAAACCTATTTACTTTAACTTCTAATAAGTTTTAAAATCTTTTTAATATTCTATAACTCATTATTTTAATTATTTTACTACTCACCAGAATTACTAAACTAAAATATTATTAATATTATTAAATTATATAAAAATTAAGATTAAGTTTTTAAAAAAGATAATAAAATATATAAAAAAACTGAATAATAGAAATTCGAAAAAATCCTTAATTATTATAATAAAAATAGTTTTTATTATTAGATTAAATAAAAATACTATTTATTATTATAATAATCAATAAAGAATTTTTAAGATTAAAAAAGAATAATTATTATATTTCATTTAATAAATCTAAATAAATTAAATTTATTTATATAAATTAAATTCAAAAAGTCTATTATTTTAAATACTATTATATCAAAAATAACTTTTAAATAAAAATTAAATAGATTAAAGAAGATTTACTAATTAATTATTACTTTAAAAACAATTTGTTTTAATTTTATAATAAAAACTAAAATTTTCTAATATTATTTTAAAAGATTTTAAGTTTTTATTTAATTAATTTTATTATTTATTTAATTTAAATATAATAATAAATTAGCCTAATAAATCAATTCTTTATAACTTTATTAAAAAATAATAAAATTGATTTATACTTTAATTTACTTAGAATAAATAAGTTTTAAAAAGGGAATACTATTACAGCATTAATTATATTATCTTTGTGCTTTAAGTACAAACTATTAGTATACTTTTAGTATATTTTGCTTTCTATAAAGAGCCTTTATTCTTCCATAGCTCTTAGAATCCTTATGATATAATATAAGTCTTTACTCGTACCCTGACAAGTACTAATTAAAAAGCTTATAAATCTTATCTTATAAAGAAAATAAATGAATATTTCAATAAATATACAATTATTTATATATTTACAAAATTATAATATCTATATATAAATCTATTAAAGATTCAAAAAGCTTTTAAAAATGAAAATAGATATTTTATTATAATTGTTAATAATATAATAAAAGAAATTTGAATTAAATTTATAAAAAATAAATTTGTAGATATTATTATATTTATATTAATAAATCTTATTAATTAAATTAAAAGAAAGTTCAATTGTAAAGTTGTTATTATTAAAGTAAATAATAGAAAGAATAAATTTAGAATATTTTTTTAAATAGAAATTAGAAAAAGAAAATTAATATTCAAACTTTTACCTTTTGAAAAACACTTTATAAATAGAATAATTAAAAAGAAAATTGAAAATATTAATACTATAATAAGATTATTATCAAGTAAATTAAATATTAAATTTAATATATAAGAATTTATTATTATATATATTATATATCTGAAGAATAAATTATTTATTAAAGTATTACTTTTTGGAAAAGTAGGGATACTCTTTATAATAATAATATTATATAAAGCTATGTATAGTAGATAATCTAATTTTAAAAAGCTTAGAATATTTGATTATAAAGTATAGATTAGAAACCTTTAGTAACTAGATTTAATAATAAAGAAATTCGAATTTAGAATATTCAAAAAAGAATATATTATAATTAGAATAAATAAAAATAATATTTATTACCTTTTTAATTTTTATATCAAAATTATTATTAGAATAGTAGATATTGATTTCAATAAATATAAATATTTATTTAAAGAACTTAAAGAAAAAAATATTCTAGAATTATTTGAAATAAAGAGAAAAAGGAAATCTTATTTATATAATAAATAAAAGACTATAAAAAGAAGGGTATAATTGGTAGTACAAAAAGATATATAAAAAGAAATATATATTAATAAGTAAGAGAAAGCTTAGATTTAAAATAAATTAAAGAAAGCTTAAATCTATTCTTTACAAATATTATAATAATAATAATTATAGGGAACTAGATATTCAGTATAAAATATACAAATATCTTTATTTTCAAAATAAAAAGTATAAGTAATTATAAAGATTCTAAAAGTGAGATTTATTCTAATAACTATTTTAATTTAAAATACTTTAAATAAAAGTTATAAAAAATAATTTAAAAAGATTTTTAATAATTAAATTATTTAGTATATATTTATATTATATATTACCTTTATATATTCTAAAGATTCTTTAATTAATAATTCTAAATTAATATTAAAAGAAATAATAAAGTTCGAAGATATTATATAAAAGAATATTTAAATATAAATAAAAGTAATTAAATATAAATTATAAAGTTTTAAGAATAATAATATCTTCAAAATTATAAATGAAGCTATTTCTATAAATCAAAAGCTATTAAATAATAGATATATTTTAAGAAATAAATTAAATTACTTTAATAAGTTAATTAAAAGAAAAATAAAATTAATAATTAAGAGTTATCTTTAAAGATATGGGATAGATTATTAAGAGACTTTTATTAATATAATAAAATACTCAATATTATATATTTTATTAGTAAAAGTTATATAAAAGATTTAGAAATTAATAATATAAATATCAAAATTATTTTCTTAAATAATAAATTAATAGATATAGAAATCCTTATAAAAATATTAAAATATTTTAAAGAAATTTTTTTCAAAATTAAATTCAAAGATAAATTATATTTCAAATTGAAAAAGTCATTTTATAAATTAAAACAAATTTTAAGAGTTTAATAAATAATTATACAAATTTTTTTTAAAAAAGTTAAATTCAAAGAATCTATAGTAAATTCAAATCTTTTTATAAAAAAGGAAATATATATTTTATTATATATAAATAATTTATTAATAATAGGAAATTATATTAATATAAATTCAATAAAAAATAAAATTGAAAATAATTAAAAATATAAAAATTTAAATAAAACTAATATATTCTTAAATATTTAAATAGAATAAAATTAATAAAATCAATTACTCAAAATATATTAATTAAATTATATAAAAAAAATCTTATATAAATTTAATATTAATTTTATTAACATTAAAAATCTATTTCTATCTCCTAATATAATTATACAAAATATAAATAAAAATAATTTATTATACAAAAATAACAAAATCCTTTATCTTCAAATTATTAATAATACTATTTACTTCTCAAATTATATTTAATTTAATATAATATATATTATAAACTAATTTACTTATATTATACACACACTAAAGGAAAATCATTTAATACTTATAAAATACTTATTCCAATATTTTATTAATATATATTCAATTAGTATAGTCTATTTAAATCAATTAAATATACTTTTATATAAATATAAAGCTTATATAAATTCAACTTAGGAATCTATAATTAATAGAAAATCTATTCAAAAAGTTATAATTATTAAATATAAAAAAGCTATAATATAATCATTAATAAAATAGAAATTGATATTTCTTTATATAATAGAAGTTAAAATTATAATAATTAATAAAAAAACAAAAGAAATTATCTGAAATAAAAAAGTTAATAAAAGATTTAGAAGAATATTTTAAAAAGAAACTATTTATTTCAACTTTATATTATAATAATATTAGTAGAGTTAATTGAATATAAAAAAATAAATTCTATAGTAAAATAAAATATATCAATATTTGATAATATTATATTTAAAAAAATATAGTGAATATTAAAAAATTATATATTATATAGATTCTAGAAATTAAATAAATAGCTAATATTTTTATAAAATAATTTATATATTCTAGCTTTATAACTTATAGAAAAAGACTTAAATTGAATTTAGAAAATTAATTTATTAATTTTGTTAAAATTTAATAAAGTTGTATATATAATAATCTATATAATAATTTATTTAATAAAAAATATATAAATCTAAAGTTAATTAATAAGATTATTCTTATATTTCATTTATTATAGATAAGGGAAAAGTATTTTTATATTACAATATAATTAAAAATTATAAAATAATTAAATTTTATAGAAAATATAAATGCTATAAACAACTTAAAAGAATTGATATTATTATAGAAATTAATAAGGCTTTTTTTGTTATTTATATATAAATAAGTTCTATATGTTTTATATAATCAATTCGATTATAGAGAGAATGTTGGAAAATATGTGATATGGTATGTGATATAGTATGTATATTATATATATAAAAAGCTTTTATATATAAATTCTACTTCTAGAAGAATATATATATATAATATATATACAACTTGCTGTCTATTTCTAATAAATATATTATTTATAATATTTTTTTGGAATTTGTTTATATTAATAGTCTTCTATAAGGATTTCAATAATAGTTTATAAGTATATAGCTATGTTTTGATTTTAATAAGAAATAATAAATAATCTAATTTTTTATTTTAATATCTATAGATAATAATAAAGTAGATTTAAACTAAAATCTTTTTTAAAGTTTAAATAAGATTTATTATAAATTCTTATATCCCCCTATTTCATATTATAATTCTCTTTGAAATAATAAATACTAATAGAAATTGATTGTAAAGATCTATTAATTTCTTATTATATACTTTCATAAAAATTACCCTTATTTCCCTTTAGAAAGGGTAATAAAAATTAAAATTATTTAAAACTAAATATTCTTAATCTAGGTTTTCTAATTGATAAGAGATTGTTAGAAGAATAAATAATCTCATTACTCTATATTATATTAATAGAATAAGATTGCAAATATTAATAATCTGTATTTTTCATATTTTATTTCTATTTTGGATTTTGAGATAAATAAAGTATAGATTGTATATAGGGGTCCCAAATATCCATCTATATATATTTAGTGTTTTATTAATATATAATATTATTCTAATTTCATTTTTTTTGTCGGAGGTCGTAGGCTAATATATTAGTATTCGATATAAATAGAATATAAGAAGAAATCGACTAATATTAGTCTATTTTAGGAAGCTGGCTCAGGTTAACGACTAAAAAGCAATGAAAACACGTGATATTTATGAATTTGAGTATGATATTTAAATTCCTTATTCTATATTCAAGGGGAAAAGGCCTTATTTTATGCTTTTTTCTACTGATCTAGCTTTTCCGCTTTTTATTAATCTCTCGTAGATCTCTTCCTTATCTGGCCATTCCTTCGAAATAAAGCTCTTATTCGTATCCTTTATTTCATAGTCTGTTTTCGGATTTATAGCCTGTTTTCGTATATATGGCCGTTTTCGTATATATAGCTGTTTTCGCATATATGGCCGTTTTCGTAAGCTTATAAGCGACGATCATGTGATTTGATCATGTGATTCGCTACTCGTGGATCATATGAATATAGAAATATTATATATATATATATTCAAAAAGATATATTTATTATATTATTTTTAATTAAAAACAATATTTTTATCTATAAACAAAATATTATTATTAGTTATTATTATATATAGATTTATTGAAAGAATTAAATTAGAGTTTCTAAATTATTATAATATAGTATTATATTACTTCCTTATTATATAGAAATATTATTATTACGAATTTCTATTTATCAATATTATACTATAATATAATAATATCTCTTTATAATATTATAAAAATTTCTAAAATTAATTTTGATTATTAAAAGAATCACTATTAGAAATGAGATTCTATCTTATTCCCGAGGTGGAGGGGGTTTAATCCTTATATAAAGATAATATTCTGGGTTACTTATATTGTATCACCTTCTATTATTACAATATTATTAATTGTTATAAGCTAATAAAAATAAATTAGCTATTTGAAATAAAGTTAGAACCTTAGTTTTTCTACATTAGAATAATAGAGTAATTCTTCTTTATTATAAAATAATTTGGAATAAAAAATACTATTTTTTTAATATATTCGAATTTCTTTATTAACTTGTAGTAACTATATCTATTCTATACTCTATAATTCTTTTTATAATTAATATATTTCCATTTTCCTTTGTTTTTAGATTCTTTATTTTCACATTAATCTGTATAATAGATTTCTATATAGTTAATGTATATTATTCACTTAATATATATTAATGTCCTATGATTTTTCAATTTCTAATAATTGTAGTATTTATTTGGTGAATATATAGTATTATATAGACTAGTCTTCAATTATATTCTATTATAGAAAAAACTATTTATTAATATTTAGTTTACAATCTCTAAGTGTCACGGATCGCACCCAACCGCAGTAGCGATCGCTCACGTGCGCGCCTGCGCACGTGCACGATCACGTGTACATAGTTAGTATATAGGTGCGCTCTACGAGCGCTTTGCTCCCGATTCTGTAGTTGTAGATTCTAAGGATAAATTGTATCCTGCTCTCGCAGTTCTTCTAAGGCAAAGTGTCACACTAAGAAGGATATAGCTATAATAATAAAGATTATTTTCTTTTCTTTAGTCACTTTCTTTTAAAGTTAGAATAAGTAATTAATATTTAAATCGATTTTAGGATTATTCGCTATAAGAGTAGCTTTAAATCCTTTTTATATTAAATTCTTTTCCAGGTTAGTCTACTTTATCCTTATATTATATATAATTATTTAATTTGTAGGTTGTTTAGTTTTTATATTTGAAAAAATTATATTAATTTAGGTAAGGTTTTTTATAAGCTTATTATATCCTTCTTTAATCTTAATTATAATAGTAAATTTGGTATTCGAGATTTTATTAATTTTAGTTATTTGGGCTTTTTCTATTTTCTTATTAATATTTTCTAGTAAATCTTTATTAGAGATTTCCTTATATTTTTTTGTATTCATTGTATTGAGATTAATTCTAATATTTTAAAGAGTGTATATAGAAATTAGTTTTCTAATCAAATCGCTTATATTAATGTATTATATAAATATTATGTTAAATTATAGAATATTAGTATATAATTGTATAAATTATTCCTTTAATATTTCTCATATTTCTTTTTCTATATTCTTTTTTAAAATTCCTAATATTCTTTGAAATTATACTAATATCTTTTTATAAATATTATAATAAATAGTTTAAGTATTATAGAGTTTTTCTATTTTTATTTTCAATTTTTTGAATAAATTGTTTTGGTGTAATATTGGTTTGATAATTATTTTCAAAAGTTCAAATATTTTTATATTAATTGTTTTTTGATGTTATATTTCTAAAGATTTTAGTTTCTATATTCTAAATATTATTATAATTTTAAGGGATTTTTATAGAAGTAATTATTGGGTTTCTAATAATTATAATATATTTAATTAGATTTATTTCAATTAAAAAGATTTTATAGGAATATTATAAAGCTATATTTATAATTCTATAATAATTCTATGACTTTATTTTAAGTTTTCAGAATGCTCACTTTTTCGTATTTTTTCAGTAGTAATATAACTTTAAGTAATTATCGATTATATTATTTTATCATAATATATCTTTATAATTAAAATTAGTAAAACTATTTGTAAAGAATATTCTAAAGATTTAAATAATTTCCAAAATTTATAATAATATTCTATAATTATTTATCTTTTATTATTTTTTCTTTATTATTTATTCTAATGGTTTCTATATATATAAAACTTATATTATTGTTAGTAAAGGTACCTATAAAGTTAAAAAAATATTTATTATATAATTCTTTTATAAAATTTCATTTTATGGAGGATAAATAAATTAATTAAATAGCAAGATTTCTTTTGTAATTATAATTAGAATTTTCTAATATTAATAAAAAGATTTCTTTTTTTTTGATTTATTTATACTCTCCTATATAAAATAAATATTTATTTTCTTATTAAACTTTACAATCTTTATTTTATTAAGTTTTTCTAATATTTTTAAATAATTGAGTTAAAGATTAAAAATAAGCTTTTTAATAACTCTTAATAATTTCTAATTTATATATTAAAATTTCTCAAAAAATATTTCTAGGAAATCTTTAAGTACAATAAAAACTAATGAAGATATAGAATAACATAGTTTATTAGTGTATGCACCATATCAGTATATACACCACTTTTACCTCAATTTATAATTTCAAATTTATATTATTTAATAATAATTAAATCAATTAATTAAAACTATTCAAAATCTAATAATCTAGGATTTATTATATTATTTTGATAGATTCTTATATTATAATCTATCTTTTCATATTTATTATAATATTAAATAAAAAATACTTTCTTATTAGATTTACCCCCTTCTTGATATTTATTATATTAAATTTAAATATCAACCTTTTACTAAAATAATATATTAAAAGCTTCTTATTCAATAAATACTTTTTTTTTTAATATAATTAGGTTTTTTTTGTATATCGGTACTTACTTAATACCTTATTCACTACTTAAAATATACAAATCTCTACATTCAAAAATAGGTTTTTATAAACTAATTGTTTTATACTTTTAACTAAAACTAATACAATCTCAAATATAAATATAAGTGAATTTAATTAATAACAAGTTATTCAGAATTTAACTAATATCAATTAAGAAAAAGCTTTAATTAAATTATAAAGAGTTTGAAAAATCCATTAATTTAAATCAAAAGAAAGAGAAATAGATATACAAATTCAAATATCTAATTTCAAGAGTATAACTTCAGAATTAAATAGAATTAAACTTATTCCTTAGAATTTTGATTTTATATTTTGAAAAATAATTAATTCCTTATATATAATTTTAAAAGCTATAAAGAATTCAATCTTTAAAATATAATTGATATATATTTTAATAAATCCATTAATTTGATTACCATATAAATATTTTAGATTACTAAAACAGTTAATATTAAATGATTAAATTAAATAATTTAAATATAGTAATAAATATATATATTTAATATTATTCTCTTTATAATATACTTAAAAAGCTATTAATTTATAGCTTTTATATTCATTTAATACTAATATTCAATATTTATCCTTTCTTCAATTTTTAATATACTTATCAAAGTATTTCAATTATTCTAAATCTATCTTATTATTTATCTATCCATTAGATATAGGTTTAATAACTTAGTTTATAGGAAAATTGATTTCAATATATTAATTGAAAAGATAAATCTATTCTTGAACTACTAGAAATAGGGGAATAGTTTTATTCTTTTTATTTCTATATATTATTACTATAATCCATTCTTAATTGCCTAATTATACTGATTTGTTTCTATTATATCTTTTAGTATTAATAACAATTATTATTATATATATAATTTCTATTATAAAGTCTATTATAGAAATCTCCATTTAAAATGCTATATTTCGCTTATATATTCATAACTAATTAAAATTATTTTTCAAGAAGTTTAGGATTTTTATAAAGAGTTTTTTAAAAATTATAAATATAATTAAAACATATTTTTAATTTTTTATATCGTTTTATAAATTAATATACTTAAAGCTTTTTAATAGCTTCTTTTTCTTTTAATTTGAGAATGTAATTTATTATATCTTCCACGCCTTTAAATTTAAAAAAAAAATCTTTTGAATTTATATTAAGAATATATAAAATAATCATTTGCTTTTCTATTTTAATAAGTTTTAGATTTTATAATTGAAATTCAATTATAGAAATTATTCTATTCATTTTTTAAATAAATATTATATATATAATATTATATAATTTAATAGCCTTTCGAATCAAAAGTTTTTTGTTTTTTTCAATAGCTTTAATAACTAAGAGTATTCTTTCTTTTTTATTATTCGATTATATAATAAATAGTTGATAAATTGTATATTAAGATTGAAGAGTATAAATTGAGGTAAAAGTGATACACGCACTAATATGGTGCACGCACTGATAAACTACGTTATAACTTTATTAATATAAACTGATTATTAATAATTTTTTTCTTAAATTCACTTTTATAAGGAATAATATTAATAAATATAGATTTATTAAAAATAAATTTATTTTTGATATTATAGTAAAGAATATATTTATTTGATTTTCTAGATATAATTATTATATTGTGATTAATAAAAAAAGTTATATATTTTTACTGGTTCTAATTTTATATATTAATATTATTTATTTAAACACTTGATTATATTATACAAAATCTTCTAGAAATATATTTATTATTAATATTATATTTACCGGAAAAATCCTTTTCTTTAGTTATGATTTTAACTTAAAGTTATTGAAAAGAGAAGTTAATTATATAAGTTTATAAAAGTAATATATCGATTTTCTTAATATAATAAAAGAAATATGTTTTAAACTCATTGAAATAATAAAGGAGTAGAGATATTACTCCCTTAAACTAAAGCTTTGAAAAGAGTCTTTAGTATGATATTTACTTGAAAATATTATCTCTATATATGCTATATTTTATTACAAGTACAAGTTATTTAACTACAATTTTCTCTTGGGAAGTAATTAGTATTTTTTAGCCTAATAAAATAAAAAGTAATCTAATCATTATTGTATATTATTGAATTATAGACTAAAAATAAGTGTCTTTTCATAAATTCCACTATTAAATTCTTATATTATTAACTATTTCTTTTTTAATATAATTAATAATACTTGTATAATCACTTTTCTTTTTAAATTCATTTATTAGTTCAATTAATTCAAAAATCATTTCTAATAATTCCTTCTCTACTAAATCTTATATATTTAAATATATAATTATATTCTTTATTATCTTTTTTAATTATTTTACATATTATTATAAGTTTCTTTTTAAGGTAGTTTATATTAGAAAAGCTATGTTTATCTATTATTAATCTATAGTAATATAATTTAATTTATATCTTTTATAAATTTATAATTTTTTCTATTTATTTTTAAGAATTAATGTAAAAGAGTAGAAGGTGGTAGGGTCATAGAGTAGTTCTTCGTATATACCACAGAAGAGTCATTATAACATAACGCTTTTGGTGGAGAGGAGAAAGAAAAGGTTTTATATAATATTTTATAATATATGCTAGATGGTAGATAGAAACTAACTACTTTTTCTAAACTACACAAAAAAGGATTATAAATATTAGTTATAAAAAAGGGTTATATAATTAGCATAAAGTTTTGCTCATATTCCTTTTCTTATAGAAATATTAATTATTCCAATTAATACAATTAAATAAGAAAACTCTATAATATTAAAAAAAAAAAAAGAGAAATAGAATAATAATTTCGATTTTAATTCCAATCTTTATATTAAATCCAATATCCTATTTACTTAATCAATCTTTATTATTAATTATAACTTTACCAAATTTTAGTAAAGTTATAATAGTTTTAATAAGATAATAATTATATTTTTTTAAAAAAATTATTGTAAGTTTTTTTACTCTATTGAATGGGAATAAGAGGGTTATAAGCTTTTTAGAATCTTTTTAAGCTTTTAGGAGTTTTTAGAGTATTCTATAAAAATTCTGATTTTTATTTCTTTTTTATAGAATTTTTTTCTATTAATAGAATTATTATTTGTTTCAACCTTTTGCTTTTTGGAGTGGCTGATAATTTCTTTTTGTTTGGTTCTGGGTTTGGACCATCCTTATTATTATTATTATTAAAAGGAATAGATTTAACTTTTCCTTTATTATTTAGTTTAAAATATCTATTTTTTTATTCCTTTTTAGAATTATCATTAATGAATTTGAAGTAGGATTTCTTTTTATAATTTCTTTTAACAATTTCGATATTATTAAATAATTATTAAAGAAAAGTTTTAATAATTTTTATATATTATTTGTATTAGGTGTTAAATTTATTATTTTTTATAAAAAGAAGTATAGTAGTTTTCTTAAGAATAAACAAATTATCTTAAGAAAGCTTATTGATAAGGGTTTATTCAATAGAATTTTGAGAAGTTAAATAATATTCAATAGGAAATCTAGGAATTTTATATTATTTATTATTAATAATATATTTATTAAAAATTGGCTTTAAGTTGTAATATATATTTCTAATCTCTTGGTATTTTATTTCATTTCTAAGGATAAGATTTAAAATATTATTAGAAAGTCTTTTTATTGTAGTATATTGGATAATAAATATTATAAATAATATTATATTTTTATTAGTTTTATTAATCTTAAATATTATAAAATTATTTATAATAATGAGAGTCTAATTATAATTATTTTTTTCTATAAATTAATTTAATCTAATTAAATGAGTATATTCTGTATATTTCTTTTTTAAGGTAATATCTTAAAAATATTCTTTTTCAAAAAGTTTACTATATATTCCAAAAGTGGATATAATAAAATCTTATTATATTATTTCCTATTTGAATTCTAATTTCATTTTTCTATATTCTATTTCAAACTTTGACTTTTTAGATATTAAATAAATAATATATATAATAAAATTATTTATATATATAAGTCTATTCTTAATATAAAATTTCCTTATATTTCTATATATAAATATATAATTGAATATTTTGTTAATCTAAATAATAATGGTTAGAAAAAAAATAGTAATAAATCAAAATTCCCTATTTATATATTATATAATAATATATCTTTAAAGTTTCAAATTCTTTTTAAAAATTTATTATATAAAAAAATAATAATAATAATAAACAAATTCGAGATCTGTTTTTTTATAGTAATTATAATAATAATACATTTTTATAAACTTTTAAATTAAAGGAGTATAGATTTTCCTAGTAAAATAAAGAAATTTATTAATGAGAGTTATATATTTGTATATTCTAAATCTATAGATTTTAATTAAATTGATAGTAGAAGATTAAGAGATTACTAATATAATTACATTTTATTTAATAAATTTAAATTTCAGAATACTGAGAAATTTCTTTTTTCTTTTTTTATTAGTTATAATACTTTCTTTAAATTAATAAAAATACTTATTATTAATATAGATATTATTAATTTAATCTCAATATTTATATATATATTAAAAATATTTGAGTAGATCTTTTTGATTTATATATATAACTTTGAGACTAAGAATACTAGTAAATTAATAAAAATAATAATTACAAAGTTCCTTAGGTATTATATTAATTAAGATTATTATTGTTATTTATTCAACTTATTTTATAATATACTTTTTCTTTAATATATAAAATTAGTTTTTAAACTTTAGAATTTCTTCTTTATATTTATATATCTTTAGCTAATTAATATTATTATTCTCCTCTTTTTTATTTTTACTTATTAAAAAAGCTTTTTATTAAAATATAACTTTATTTATCAAACATTTTTGAAATAGCTTAGTATCTTTATTTATTACTACTAAACTAAATCTTAATCATTTTTAAAGATTTCTAAGAATATTCTTTGAGAGTAAAGAAAATAGAATTTATAAAAACTCAATAACAAAATCTCTAATTAATAAAATATTCTTAAAATAATTTATATTAACTTCCCTAAATATTCTAATTATATTATATTAAAAATTAAACTTTTATTATTATTTATTATTTTATTTAAAAACCTTATCAGGAAATTTCTTATTAAGAATCTTAAAAATAATTTTAAATTTAAAGGATATTAAATATTAATTTACTTAAACTTCTAATTTTGGGTTTTTAAAGAATTTATATATAAATTTTTCATTAATCAATTTCAAAATATCTTTAAAACTAATAATCTTAATTAATTTAGAAAATTTATTATAAAACTTTATATTATATAATATAATAAGAATTGTAATAAATATAATATCTTTTAAAAAATAGTTTTAATATATATAAATTTTATTAATAGCCTTTTATTACAATTTATAGAATTTTTTTATTTTAATAAGAATATCTTTATTATCGATTTTTATTTGTTTTATTATTATATAAATCTTAATGTAAAGATTATTTTATAAAATTAGAATTATAGCTATTTTTATTAATATATTTATTTTAATCTTTTATTTTTTTATTCAAATATTAAACTCAATAAACTTTATATATTATAATTCTTTAAGAAATCTTTAAATAATTTTAAAGATATTTAATATATTAAAAAGCTAAAAATCATTAATTGTTATTATTATATTATAATGTATATATTATAATTAAACATTCAAATATTATACAATTTAATTCAATTTCTTATCAAACTACTTAGAGAAATTATTTTTATTCAAATGATCCGAGATATTTATTATCCTTATTAATTTGATTTAATATATTAAAGGGATTTTTTGAAAAAGATAATTTTGTTAAAATTTAGCAAAGTTATAAAGGCATTTGGAATGGATAGAGAAGAGAATTATAAGATTAAAGTATTATAATTATTAAAAAGAAGTATATTGATTATAATAAAGAGAAAGAAATAATTATAAATAAACGAATTTGAAAAAAAAAGGTGGATGGTATTTTTGTTTTATAGCTAGTTCTTTATTTATAATTTTAGAACTTTTTTATTTATTTTTATTGAAATAAAAGATATAATAGAAAATAAATTTTGGAAAAGGAAAAAAAAACAAAAACAAATACAAATATTTTTTTTTATTTTAGAAATTTAATAGATAATTATTCTCTTTATTATATAAAGAAAAACACTATTTTTATTAATAAACTAATAACTGAGATCTCTATAAATATATAATTAATATTATTTAAGGTAATATTTGTAATTCTTAATATATTGTTTATTTATATATACTTAATTATTGTTTTTATATTATCAAAGTATTAATTGATATAATTAAATCTATATAATTCTAATAAAGTTTTTAATAGATTTTTATATTTTAATTAATTATCTATTCCCTTATCCTTATCTTCTAAAATTAGCAAATATTCCTCTTTTTTTTTAATAAACTTTTTAAAATAAAAACCCGAGTAAATTCCATTTATTAATATTTTATTCATTTTTTTTAAAATATAAATACTCTTTTCAAAATTTGTTATTATTATTCGATATAATTTAAACTATTAGTATATAAGCTTTCTTTTATATAATATATTAACTTTTGATTATAGATTATATTAAAATATAATATCTTTTAATTTAATAGTTTTATTTATAATATTATTATTTTTATTAAAATACACTTTTTTATTTGATTAATAATACTTTTTGTAAAATATAATTTTTTTTATATTAATATTATATATTTTTAGTTATTAAAAATATAATATTAATAATTCTATTTAAATTATTATAAATTTCTAATTAAGAATTCTTTAGATATAAAATTTTATTTCAATAAATAATATAGAATAACAATTATAAATTATATAAAATAAAATAAAATTAATTAATTAATATATTATAATTTTATTAATAAATAATATTATATTAAAATATTTCAATTAATTTTCTTTTCTATTTATTATTTTGAATAATTTATTAATAATAAATCTATATTTTCTTTTAATTTGAATATTTATTTTAAAATTATATATAAAAATTTAAATATATTAAATCCCATACTTTTTCAAAAAATATATTATATATATTTTATTCTTTAAATTACCATTTATCAAAACTTTATTAAAAATAAAATAATAATAAATAATACTTTAAATAAAAATAACTATAGCTTAAAAAATAATATTTCAAAATATTTTTTTTTTTACCCATCCTAATAAATCATTTTTTAAAAATATCAAATATTTATAATTATTATTTAGAAATATATATATAATATTCAATCCATATTTTTATTAATATATATTTATTTATATTAAATATAGGAATTTTTTTTATAAATTTAATTTTTGAAATTAATAATTTAAATAGATTTAAATGAATTTCTTAATATTATTATATATTTTTATTTAATAATATAATTGGAATATCTTATTAAAAATACTTTTTATATTTTTATACCCATATACTTTATATAAATTATTAATAAAAATAATTTTTTTTTTTTTATTATTAATTATCTTTTTTAAAAATAAATATTTTATATTAATCTTAAAAAGATAATTATTGCAAATATAGAATCCAAAAGCTCTTTTCTTAAAACTCCTAAAGGTTTTTTTTATTATATTTTTAGGTTTTTATAATAATATTAAATATTTGATTATTTCTTAACTTTTCTTATTATAAATTAATTTCAATATATAACTTTACTTAAATTTAATAAAGTTATATAAAATAAAAATATTTTGAATATTATTAAGTTTATTAATAATTCATTTATTAATATTATCTTTTTAAACTTTTTTTTATTAATATTCAATAAAAATATTTAATCTATAAAAAAATTTGTTTATTATAATATAAATTATTCCTTTTATATATCAAATCTTAAAATCAAAAAGTCTAATTTATATAATCTATTTTATTACTAAAACTTCTAAAAGATTTATTATAACTTTATTTAATTATATAATAAAAATTTTGATATTTGTTTTAAGGATAAAATAAATACTATATAAATTATATCTATATTTTCAAAGAGCTTTAAGTATTCCTTTATATTCTTTTTTTATAGTATTATAATTCTTTTTAATATTATTTTATAAACCACTTTCAAATCTAATTATAATACATTTACTATTAAATTCTTATTCTAAAATAATACTCCAATTGTCAAAACTAATATCTATATCTAAGATAATTATTCTAATAATTAGAATATCTTTATAATTTAATAATATTAAAATAGAAGGTTTAATAAATTTAGCCTTAAGCAAATTTATAATCCTCATCTATTCTTTTATCTAAATAAATTCTTAATTCTTTTTTAGTAAATAATATAGTGATTTAGTTTTTTAAATAAACTATTTAATTCAAATATAATAATATATAAATACTCCTAAGAATATACGAATTTCTATAGTATCTTTAGATTCAAATCAATCTATAATTCAAACAATCTTCAATTATTATAAAATTCACCCTTTAAATCCAACTACATAACCTATAATCTCCATATCATTATAATACCACTTAAATTTCATATCAATTGAATATTCTACTTTTTTTTATATATTCTAAGGTTTTATTAATTTCTTGAATATAAATGAAAATGAATTTTCATATTTTAAATATAATTTCCTTATTATCGAAGTCAATTTTAAATTCTTTTATTTCTATATTATTTAGAAATAACATAGCTGTTTTAAATACTAAATCACCTAGGATTTTTATAATAATTCTATAAAATTGAATAATAAAATTAATAATATCTTAAAATAAAGTTATATAACATAGTAATCCAAAAGATATTTGAAATATAATTATATTACAACATTTCATAATTAATGAAATTTAATTATAATTTGAAAAGAAATTAATTAAAAATATAATTTAATATCCCACAAAATTTTCTATAAAAATATTAATATCTGAGGATAGATTTGTATTTCTAATTATATATTTATTAAATTCTATAATTATATTTATAAATCTATAGATATTAGAAGTCTTTTTTTTTATTAAAAATCACAAATTCCTATAAAATTCATTTATATATTTGAATATACCTTAATTTATTTTTTTTTAAAGCATTTTTAAAACTATTTCTATTAAAACCTTTAGAACTAGAAAACTAGGTATTTACTATACTTTGTATAAAACAATCTGAATTTTCTATAAAAAAACTATCTCTTTTTACATATACTCTATATAAATCTAATTAAAAACAAAAACCTCTTCTTAATTTAATAAATATATAAATAATAACTCTTTTTTCTAAATAAAAAGTATTTCTTTAAAATTAATCTCTTTATATCTTTCTGAAATTAAATAATATCCTTTAGATTTTTTATTAAAATATAAAATTAAATATTCTTTCTATAATCCTAATAATTATAAATAAAGATTTCTTTTTCTATATTTTTCTAACCAATCATTTTTTTTTCTTAATTCCTCACCTATTGAATTATTAGATTAATTTAAAGAAACCATTTTGATTACTTTATTCTTATATAAAATATTAATATAAAATAAGAAATAATTTTGCCAAAATTCGGCAAAATTATTTTCTTATAAAAAGTTGATATTCATTCTAACACACTATCCTTCAAATATATTAAATTCTAGTTTTCTATAATTAATATATAAAAAGATATAATTATCTTTTATCCAGCATACCAAATATTTACTTGATTTTCTTAATTATCATCTATTATTATAATATATTAAAATCCATTCTTATATATAAAAATAATTTTTTCAACAATAATTTATAATATTCCAAATAATAAATTATTCCATACATTTTCCATTATAAATAAATTAATAATATTTGATATATTATTAAAAAACATTTATACATTTTTATAAAGTTTTTTAATATTTATTTTAAAAAGATTAATATTAATAATTATAATTTGAATAGAGTTTATTAATAAATTGAATTTTATAATTAGATTAACATCAATCAAATTAATTATTAACTCAAAATCTAGAATTACTTTAATAAAACTATTTTTATTAAAAAATATCCTAATATAAAACAAATTTTCTCTATTATTTTTAAAAGGAATATTTATTATATTATAAATTATATTTAAATAAAAAGCTTTTATTACTCTAACTTATTCTATAAATTTGAAAAGAATAGAAAGTTTATTAATTAATTTTATTATATAGTTATCAAGGAATAAAGATCTTATTAAATTATTTATTTTTATAATCTATTTTTTCTATATACTAAGGTATTCTTTAATAATAAAATTTATAGTAATAGGGATTTCTATTGAAAGGATTTTTCAATTAATCTTTTTAACTATACCATAGCTATTATTTATTACCTAAAAGATTATTTACCACCTTAATTTCTTAATTTTATTTAATATTTTTTTAATTACAATTTTTATAATAAAATCTTTAATATTATATAATAAGATTTCTATTAAATTAATTTATAAAGAATTTTGTAATAAAATATTAATAAAAAACTATTATTTACTAAACTTAAGAATTTTATTCATAAATAAAATAATAGATTTTAAAGAAGCACTTGAATATAATTTAATAATCTTATTCCAATTATTATATAATAATCTTTTATATCTCCTTTATACTTTTTTTATAATATTAATATACTTTTGAATTATATATATTCTTTTATTCATAATAATATTAATAAATTCCCTTTTTATATTAACAAAATATATTATTTCTTTATTATTCTCAAATTTCAATTAATCATTTTAAAATATATAAATTCTAATTACTTTTATTAAACTAAAGTTATTTTTGCTATTAAATATAATTGAAACAAAATTGTCCAAAATATTCTTTAGTCTTTATATTAGTATTTCTATTTTTTTATAATAAATAAATCCCTTATTAATATACTCCTCAAAGATTAAATAATCTTTTTTATAAAAATGATTTTTATCTTCTAATCATTCATTATTATAATTATAACATATCTTTTTATAAACTATATATACAGCTTTTAATACTTCTATATTAATAATAATATTAATAACTACAGAAAAAGTAATTTGTATTAATTTATAAATTAAAATCTAAAGTATTTCTATTGATTTGGAATTAAAAAGAATCTTTTATATTTCAACTTTTCCATTAGTCTTAAAGCCTAATTAAATTTACTCCTTTATAAAAAATATGAAATTTTCTAGAACTTTTGTAATTTTATCTATATTATTTTCTTTTTGAATTATTAAAACTTTTGCTTTTTTATAAATTTTTTTAAATAAAATAATAAATTCTAATAATTTATTGAAATTGAAATCTTTATTATTACTTACATTAAAAACAATATATTGAAATTTATTTTCCATATATTATACCATCTAATTAAACACTTTATTCTATTTTATTATGCTTAATTGTTTTATATTATATTTAATTTAAATAATATATTTTTAAAAGACTTTATGTAATACACTTTTGAAAAATAATTTAATAATTTTACTTTTTATTAAAACTTTATTTTTAATTAATCTTTATATAATTTGATTATATTATTAAATAAAATAATTAAGATTATTATATCCTTTATCTCCTTTTTGCTTATATTTCTTAATAAATCTTTATAAATATTTATAAAAATATATTTTCTAAAGAATATTATTATTAAAATATTCCTTAAGAAAAGTGAATTTAAAATATTTTTTTTAATTTTATTTTTTAACTTGTTATTCTTTTATAATCTTAACTTTTTTTTAAAGTATATAATTTATCTACAGGAATAAATATATTCTAAAATCTTTATTTATTATATAATAATTCTATTAAAGCTATTCCATTTCTTTATATTATTCAATAATATTAAAACCTTTGAATTATAATATATCAATTATCTTTAGAGAAGATATTAGAGATATAAGAATTTTTAAAAAATATTTTAAAAAGATAATAAATTATTAAATAATAAGATTATCTTCCAATTATTTTGAATTAAAATCCTTATTAGATTTCTTATTTTTATTTATTTTTTAATTTAATAAAAGGATAATATTTAATTCAAAAATATCTTTTTTTTAATTATTTAAATCAAAAGTATCCGGGTTAATTAAAAAGTTAAATAACTTAAAGTCTATTATTAAATAAATATCTTAATATTTAATTCCATTATTAGAATTAAAAGCTAATATAATATTGGTTAATAGATATATTATATATATTTGTAATATTAGATTTATTAAAATGATTAAATAATTATAATACCGAACTTTAAATATAATATAAATATAAAAGTATTTATTATTTTATTCACCTTTTTCTAATAATTTTATTAAAATTTAATAAAGTTATCTCTTTTTCTAAATTTATATAATTACAAGACTTTTTATAAAAAAAATATTAAAATTTAAATTAATATTTTATTATAAAAAGTTTTAAATTTAAATTTCTCTCAAGAATATATCCGGAGATTTAACTTAAAGCTAAATAAGTTTTTTTTATAAATAATCTTTATTAATTAAACCAAATAGCAATCCTTTTCCAATCTTTCTATAAATTATTTAGGGTTTTTTTTAGATTAATTACATTTTATCTAAATATAAATTATATTAAAATAATTATAAAGATTTCAAAAGAATTTAAACTCTTTATACTTAAATATAAGAATAAATACTACTTAATAATTATTCAAATTCACTTTATAAAAGAAAACTTCTTCTCTCCAAATTAGATTATCTCTTCAGATTCCTGTAAGTATTATAGAAAAAGCTTTTACAATTTGTTTTTATAATTTTTCTATAAAAATAAAGTTTATTTTAATAAAGAATAATATTACCTCCAATTCAGATTTATATAAAATCACAAGTTAATTTCGAGAATAGGGTTTTTGAATTTCCCCCCCCTTTCTCTCCATTATTAAACTATTGTTATTCAATTTTATTATAATAATAAATAATTCCTTATTCCCCCATTTCCCATCAGCTTTTCCAAATTAATGACTTTCTATTTTTTGAAATAATTTAAAAACTTAGGTTCATATCTGCTTTTTAACCTTTTGATATTCTTCTCTTTATATAAATTACTAATATAAAAGAGTAAAAGGTGATAGGGTTATAAAGTAGTTCTTTATATATATTATAAAAAAGTCATTATAACATAGTATCTCCAATAAAGAGAAGAAGGGAAAGGCTTTATATAGTATTTTATAATATATACTAAATAATGGGTAGAAACTAACTGCTTTTTCTAAATTATATGAAAAAGGATTATAAATACTAGCTACAAGAAAGGGTCACGTGACCAGCACAAAGTTTCGCTTACATTAGCTTTATTATCTAATAATAATATTCAATATAATTTATATGTCACGGGTTCACTAGCGTAGTAGATGCTTAGTCATCTTTGCCTATATATAATATATTTATATAGTATTATCTTTAATTTTCTTATAGAATATTATATATTTAATCTAATATTTATCTTTTATAGTGTAATAGTATATTCTATCTTCTTAAAGGTTCTATTGCTATATATAAATAGCAATCCAACCTTAATAATAATATTTTATAGAATAACTCGATTTATACAATTACTATTTTATTCCTTAAAAAACTTGATAGTCTTTATATTATAATTGATTTTAAATAAAAAGTAATAATTCAATTTAATAAATTTAAGATATTAGAGAAATAGGTTTTTTCAATATTTTATATATAATTAGAATACTTAGATAATTATTATTATAAGTTTAATCAAAAGATAATTTTTATTTTAAAGCAAAAAATCTTTAAAGAATTAAAACTTATGGTTTATATGAACTTAAACCTCTATATTTTAGATAATATTGAAGGATGGAGAAAGAAGTTTATTATTTAAAGTTAAAATTATTAGAAAAATAATTACTATAATATAAACCTATCAAAAAACAATTATAATCAATTTTAATTTAATATATTGTGAGCGAAACTTTGTGCTGGTCACATAAACCTTTCTTATAGCTAGTATTTATAGTCCTTTTTCATATAGTTTAGAAAAAATAGTTAGTTTTTATTTACTAATTAGTATATATTGTGAAATACTATATAGAGTTTCTTTCTTTTCTTCTTTATTAGAGGTATTACAATATAGTGACTTTTTTATGGTATATACAAAGGATTACTCTATGACTCTACTATCTTCTACTTGTTTATAATATCTATTTTTATATTTATTATTACTTTATATAATAATTTTATAAAACTTAATGTAATTAAATTCTAAAATAGAATATAATAATATAAGAAGAAATGTTATTTTAGCCTTTACTATTATTATAAGAAACCAAATCACTCTATTTAGAATTACAAAGCAAAAAAACAAGTTGATATATAAAGAATAGTTAGAGAATATAATATAGAATCTTCAAAAGGAATATCAGAATATAGTTGCGGTAATACTAAAAAAGGAAACTAATAATTCAATTAAAATAAATAATATTAAAGTAATAATAATTATAATTAAAATAATTTTTGAAAATATAATTATTAATAATAGCTCTCTATATAATAATGGTTTAATATATTCTATAACTATATTAAAAATAGGTTTTTAGTATTCTTAGAGAATATCTCTAATATCTTTTTATATAATAATATAATATCACCATTATTATTCAATAATATATATAAATTTCTAGGAAATATATTATTTTTATAATAAATCGGTTATAGAGATTATTAAGAAATAAGGAATAGATAAGATATATTATAAATAGTATTAAACTATTACAGTTTAATTCTATAAATAATAAATCTCTACTTATTTAAATTATTATATTTCCAATGTATATTTTCTTTTTTAATATAACTAATTTAATTAATAGTAAATATTTCAATAAGATATTTATTAATTATTTTTTTATTAATTAATATAAAATTTATATTTAATTTTTACCCTATCACCAACAACTTTGCTTAATTAATAATAATATAATAAATATTATTATAAAATATTTTATTATATTTATAATAATAGGATTACATCTAGAAACCTGAATATTCTTTATGTCATGGCGCCAACTACGTTGCCTTTATGTCTCAGGCACGGACCATTAGCGTGCCCTTAGCGTACCCTGCTTCCTATAGAAGGCCCCCATTCTTCCATAGCTTTTAGAATTCTTATAATACAATATAAATCTTTATTCATATTTTAATAGTTTGTACCATCTATTTAGAAATTATTACAACTTTATTTTAAAAAATTACTGAAACTACACCCTAATCGCTCTAATTACCCTAATCTTATTAAAGTTATACCCCAATTATATTAATTATATTTATTATTGATTTATTATATACTATAAATAACTTTGCTATTTTTTAACAAAGTTATTTAACTATATTAATTATATCTATCATTAATCTATTACATATTATTTAAAAACTCTATAAAATTGTTTTATAATTATAAAAGTATTCTAAAGATAATTGATTAAGCATTTATATTTAATCTATCCCCACAATTCCTTTTCTTGAATTATATCCTCAACTTTATTGAAATTAATATTTCCTTATTTATAAATCTATTTAATAATTTAAATACTATATATTTTATAACTATTTAAATTATATTTACTTCAATCAAATTGATCACAAATTTATTACAAAACCAAGTTACTATAATACAAGCTCAAATTGCTAATATTTAATCAAAGATTATTAAATTGAAAAATACAATTAAAATATTAAAAATTACTATTTATAATAATCTACAAGCTTTATATTACTAAAAATATCTTATTATTCTCAAGAAATTTAATAATAATGAATAAAATATTGTAAAATATTAGAATTAATATATAGTATTCTATAATATAATTAATTATTATTTAACTATAAATTATAAAAATGAATTAGAATTCCAAAAGATTATATTTTTTATTAATTTATTCTTTAACTTTATTTATATAAATAATTAAATATATTTTAATATAATTACAAATAATCTGTATAACTCCGATTTCTAATTCTTTAAATAATATATTATAATAAGTATTTGATATAAATTGAATAAATAATATTAAACCCTTGATTTTTTATAAAAGGTCTTTATAGATTATAATAAATATAAGATAAGAAAAATCTTATTTAATAATTTTATTATTAAATTCAAATAGTTTATTATTAGATATAAGAAAATTATTGAATAATAAATTACTAATCTTAAACTTAAGGTTTTATAAAAGTTGATTAATACTTTAGTTAATTATTTTAATAAATTCTCTACTGTTAATATTAATATATAAACAATTTGATGGTAAGGTATTTATAATAATTTAAAAAAGAAGATTTATCTTAATAATTAATATAAAAATTAGAGTACTAATTTTAATTATAATTAATTAAAGTTTTATAATAAAAAGCAAATTCTAATTATAGTTCTTTCTATACTTAATTTATTTAGTGATTCTATATAATTAGATACTACTTGACAAGACTAGTATTCTTTATTTTATTATATTTGAGAATAATATTTCAATTTTAGTTTTTATTTTTATTATAAGAAATCTGATTATATTAAAGATAATTGTAATAAAAAACGAGCTAACAATATAAAATATAATATTAATATTAATATAAGATATTCCCTTTATACTAATTATTTCTCTATAGCTAATTAATATTAAAATCTTAGATTCTATTGTAATACTATTAATCCCTTATATTAAAGTCCATTTCTATCTATTAACTATTTTTTAATTATATTATTATATTATATTTCATTAATCCCCTCTAACCTTATTCAAAAACTTGATTTAAAAGGATATATTAAAAAATCTATTTATTTAAAAAAGAATAAAAGCTTAATTTCCTAATTTAATATATTAAAAGATTAATCTTAATTTATAATTATAAATTAAAATCCTTTATAGAAAATTTATTTTTATAAATTAAAAGATTAATTATATTTAGGGATTTTTTATATCTTAAATCAATAAATAATAAATTTCTTAAAATTTCAATAGAAATCTCTCTTATATCTAATATAATTATTCTACTTATTAGTTTTATAAATAATAAAACTACTAATTATAATTTTATTAATAAAAAAGTTGTTTTCAAATTCTAAATACCTATATAACTACTTCTTTATACTCATTATTTATTTTTAATTAATAAAAAGTCCTTTAATATTTTTTATTATTATATATTTTTGAATATATAAATTAATATTTATAAAGAAATCGATTTGTTTTATATTATTACTTTATTTATTATAAACTCTATAATCCTTAGTTTTCTATAATTTTAATATTATAACTTTATAATTAATTAATTAGTAATAATATTAAAATTTATATTTATATATTACTCAAAATATTATTATTTTATTAACTCTATAATAATTATTATTTCTAATATTATTAATAATTACAAAATAACTTTATTAAAAAATAATAAAGTTATATTAATTGATTTTAAATTATTTTTATAAAAACTTATTTTAAAATTAATTTTTATAAAAGAAATTATTAATAAAAATTTTGAAAATATCTTATTATTATTCTAAAATCAATTTTTAATTCTTAAATCTATTGAAATTCTAGATACTTAAAGAAATCTTAATATTATTAATCTTAAAGCTTTATTTAAATTAAATCTATACTATATTTATTATATTAATAATAAAATGAATATCCAAATTAAAATAATTCTGAATTAATTAATTCTAAAACCAATTTTAATTCAAGTAATTACTAACTTCAGAATATATAAAAGATTATTTTGAAATCAAAATTCTCTATTTCTATTATATAAACTAATATTACTAAATCCTTTAAATAAATTATTTAATATTCTATAAAATATTTAATTCAAAATATAAAATATAAAGTTCTTTATAATTAATAGTTTTTTCTAATTCTATAAAAATCAAAATACTTATATTACTAAAGTATTTTAAAACAAATTAAATAGAATTTGTAAATTATATTATATAATAATAAAGAATATTATTCAATTATAATAAAGTCTAATAAATAATAATATTAATAAATTTATAGAGAAAACAGATTAATCTATTTCTTTTATAATAGAAATTCAAGATAAACTATTTTCCTGGTTTTATAATTTATATATAGAATTCCTATTCTCTTTTATTAATAAACTTTTACTATAATATTTTTAGGATTACAAGATTGAGATTATATTAGATATAAAATTATTATATAATAAAAACTATTTAATATCTCTAATTAAGCTTTAAGTTGTTTATAGATAGCTTAATAATAATCTAAATAAAAACTTCATTCGAAAATCTTACTTTTAATTAGCCACTTTATTCCTTCTAGCTATTAAGCCTAAAAAAGAAATTCAAATCTATTAAAACTACTGAGAATTAAATAATATTACTATTAAAAACTGATACTCTCTATTATTAATTAAAAAAACTTTTAATATTCTATACTACACTAAAATCTATATTAAGTTCAATATTATCATTATCTTCAATAAGCTATAAATTGCGAAAGACTATAAATAGAAAACTGTTTTTACTACTTGCTTTAGTTTATTCGAATTATTAATAATACTCTTTGAACTTTGTAACACATTAACCTCATTTCAGAATTATATTAATTATATTCTCTTTAATTTTCTGAATAGAATTTATATAATATATTTAAATAATATTTTGATTTATTTTGAGAATATTATAAATTATAGGAAATATATCCATAAAGTTATTTAATAACTAATTAATACTAGATTATAGATTAATATTAATAAATATAAATTCAAAATAAAAAGAATTAAGTATTTCAATTTGATTATTATATTAAGAGAAATAAAAATGGATTTAGAAAAGATTGATATTATATTCAATTGGAAATTACTAACTAAATTCAAAGATCTTTAATATTTCCTTAAATTTGTTAATTTTTATTAATATTTTATTTATAATTTCTTAAAAATTATAAAATCCCTTAATTACCTTTTAAAGAAAAAAATAATATAAAATTAAATTTTTAAATAAAAAAACGCTTTTATAATATTAAAAAATACTTTTTTTTTTATCTCAGTTTTTATTATATTTAATTATTATTATTATATAATTATTAAAATTAATATTTTTAATTAAACTATAAATAATATTTTTTTATAATATAATAATAAAGAATATCTATATCTAATAATATATTTCTTATCAAAATATAATATTATTAAATATAATTATAAAATTTATAATAAAAAACTTTTTATTATTATAAAATTGCTAAAAAAATAGAAATTGAAGTTATATAATACTCAGAAATTATTTAAAATTATTATTAATTATAAAAATTTTAAATACTTTATATTAATAAAAATATTAAATTAATAATAGATTAAATAAACTGAATTTTTATTAGAATTCAATTTCTATATTATATATCATTTTAATTATAAAGCTATTTATTTTAATACTTTGAATTGCAAAACAAAAAATTATTTAGTATATACTAATTCTAATAATAATTAAATCAAAAACTATTTATAAATAATTCTTTTAAAACAAATATTCAATATCATTATATTCAAAGATATTATATGATAAGCAAATAGTAATCTGGATTTAATTATAGCTCTAATAGATATAATTATTTCTAATACTAATAAATCAATTAATAATCTTATTGATATAGTATACAAATCTTTTAAATTAATTATTATTATGTATATAATATTTCGAAATTCTTTTATTTGTTATTAACTATTAGACATTTGAAAAAACCTTTAAATAGTTTTATAAGATTATAGATTAATAAATAATAAAAATTTTTATTACAATTATTTTTTTATTCCTCTTTTTACCGAGTTTTATATATAAATTATATATCGAATATATTCAATCAGTTCAATTGATTATTTTGGTTGTATTAAAATTATTAACCTTATTTTCTATATATATTAATAGCCTAATATATTAAGGGAAATTGAGATATTTATATAAACTTATTAATTCTATTTTCAAATAAAAGCTTCCCATTTTATTATATTTAAATTCCTTAAACTCCTATTAATATTATTTCACCCTTAATTTAATATCTCTATCAACTTTATTATATCACTATTAATTAGTAAATATTATAAAAAGAAATATTAATATATTATTACAATTGTTTACTATCTTATCAAGATATAGTATTTTATATTAATTGTAGAGCTATTTATAAAGAAGTTTATAAATTAATTTGTTAAAAAAGTTTATTATTTATATAATATATTTAATAATATTATATTTAATAAAAACTTACAATTTATCTTTGAATTTTGAAAATATCTATTCAAATATTTATTAATTATTTTGAAATAATCTTTTTTATTTTATTCTAAATCTAATAATTAAATAAAAAGAATAAATATTATAATTGAATAATATCTTTATATCTTTATAAACTTTTATTAAAATAATTGATTTAATTAACTTTTACTTACAAAATTTATATTAAATAATATTATATCAAAAACTATCGATATATTCCTATTCTTTATTAATTATAATTTTCATTCATATCTAGATATTAAGCTATCTATATTTATTCTATTAAACTTATTATATTAAAGGAAATAGAAGTTTTTTAAAGCTAATAAGATTACAAATAGATTTAATTTTATTTTCATTAAATTAAAAGTATTTATAATTTAATTGATTTAGAAATATAAAAATTATATTAATAAAATCTATATTAATATTTTTTTTTATAAAAAAAATGATAAAATATAGGTAAATATAAAGAATATAAAAATCAATTATTTAATAAAAAAGGATAATAATAAATAGAATGATTTTTATAAAATTCTTAAAATTTATAAATAAATCTATTTGCTTTAACTCCTAGCAAATTTCAAAATCTTTTTAGTATTTTATAATTTATTATTTCAATTATTTCATTATTCATTAAGATTATTAGATCAAAATATTATTAATATTATTAAATTATATAGAAATCAAGATTAAGTTTTTAAAAAAGATAATAAAATATATATAAAAATCAAACAATAAAAATTCAAAAAAATCCTTAATTATTATAATAAAAATAATTTTTATTATTAAATTAAATAAAAATATTACTTATTATTATAATAATTAATAAAAAATCTTTAAAATTAAAAAGAAATAATTATTATATTTCATTTAATAAATTCGGATAAATCAGATTTATTTATATAAATTAAATTCAAAAAGTTTATTACCTTAAATACTATTATATCAAAAATAATTTTTAAATAAAAATTAAATAAATTAAAGAAAATCTATTAATTAATTATTACCTTAAAAATAATTTACTTTAATTTTATAATAGAAATTAAGGTTTTCTAATATTATTTCAAAAGATTTTGAGCTTTTATTTAATTAATTTTATTATTTATTTAATTTAAATATAATAATAAATTAACTAAATAAATCAATTTCTTATAACTTTATTAAAAAATAGCAAAATTAATTTATACCTTAGTTTACTTAAAATAAACAAGTTTTAAAAAGGGAGTATTATTATAATGCTAATTATATTACCTTTATACCTCAAATACGAACTATTAGCATATTCTTAGTATACCCTACTTTCTATAGAGGGCCCCCATTCTTTCATAGCTCTTAGAACCCTTATAATACAATATAAGTCTTTACCCGTACCTTGACACTTTATTATAAAACTCTTCTCTGATATACTAGTCATTTTTAACTTACTATAGTTATGATATTATAATCTATATATAGATTAAGCAAATATAATACTTTCTTTTATTTCTTAATATTATACAATATAATATTATTATAAATAAAGCTTATACTTTTAAATATTTATAATTAAATTGATTTAGTAATAATCTAATAATATTTCAGCTTTTTAAAACATTAATCTAAAGATTAAAAGAGTTTTGAATATATTACTATTATTTAAAATCGCCTTTTTAAAAGCTTATAAAATAAATAATTATTAATTACTATATATAAAGAATAATAATAAATTTAATAATAATTATAAATCTAAAAGTTTTGATACTAAATAGAATATATTTATTAAAGTAATGCTTATCTCTGATATGAATCATTATTATATAAGAGCTTATAATAAGAATATAAATATATAAGTATAAATAATATAAAACCAATTGAAGATATATTCAGTAGTAATAAATAAGATTATAAAGTAAAAATAAAGAAAACTAAATCTAATAAGAAAACTATTATCATTTCTATTGATATTATTAATAATAATTCGAGAATACAAAATAAACTCAAACATAAAAAATATTTAATAGTTATATACCTCAAGTTTTGTTTTTTTCTATTAATAAAATAATATTTATATAAAACAAGTTATTTAAAATAAGCTAGATTAATTTATGATATCTAAATATAAGCTTGATTATATCTCTATAAATAATTTTATTAAAAATGAGCAAAGTTATAAAAATATATTTCAAGAATATAATAATTTAATAAAAATATTTTTTATAATATTATTATATCTATATAATTTTATTCAAAATTGCTATTAATCAGTTTATTTATAAAGAATTTTTAAAACTAATATATTAAAATTCTTAATAGGAAAATCGAACCTTAGTAATAAAGAAATATAAAATAGACTTTTTATTTAGCTTTAAAATAAATTACTAATCTTTTTTTCTTAAAATATTGAAATATTATTACTATAAAGAATTTGAGATTATAGAATCAAATTAATATTAAATAAAAAGCTATTTTATTTTAAAAACTGGTTACTATTATTATTAGAATTCAAAATAATTTGGAAATAGATTGATAATAATCTCTTCAAAGAATTTATTCGAGAATCAAGATCTTATAATATAGTATCACTTTTTTTGATAATAAAGTCAAAAAATAGAGTTTGTATTTATCAAAATTATTAAGAATTAAATAATATTATAATAAAAAACTATTATCTTTTACTTATTATATATAAAACTCTTAATATATTATATAATATTAAGATTTATTTCAAATTGAATATTATTATTATTTTTAATAAATTTTATATTATAAAAAGAGATAAATAGAAAACAGTTTTTATCATATATCTTAGGTTATTTGAATTTCTTATTATATCTTTTAAGTTATATAATATACTAGCATTTTTCTAGTATTACATCAATTATATATTTTTCAATAAACTTGATAAGTATTATATAGCATACCTTAATAATATTCTTATTTATTCTAATAATAAAATAAAATACAAAAAGTATATATAAGTAATTATTTAGAAACTTATTAATATAAATCTACAAATCGATATTAATAAATGCGAATTCAAAATAATATCTATATAATTGTCAGAAATAGACAGCAAGTTACGCATATATTATATAGTTATTAAAGTGGAATCTACACGTAAAACCTTTTATGTGCATGGTGCACGTGCCATATCACGTGCCATATCACGTGTTTTCCAACATCCTCCCTATGTTCGAATCGACCATGTAAAACACGTAGAACTCATCTATATACAAATGATGGAAAGAGCCTCGTTAACTCCTGCAACAGCGCTAACTCCTCTGAGTTGCCTGTAGTATCTACATCTCCTGTGGAGTTCGATCACCCTACGATCTTCAATTGCATTGTAATATAAGAGTATTCTTCCCCTACCTATAGCAGGTGAAATATAAGAGCGACCTCATTAGTCAACTCTAGATTTTTATATTTTTCATTAAATGAATTATTGTATAAAATCACTGTATATATAACTTTGCCAGATTTTGATAGAATTAATAAACTAATTTTCCAAATCCAATTTAAGGTTTTTTCTATAAGTTATAAAACTAGAATATATAAATTGTTTTGTAAAAATATTGACTATTTGTTTAATTTCTGAAATCCATATGATATATAGTTTTTTGATATTCACCATATCTTTTTGAATATAGTACTATTGAATATCAATGTGTTTTATCTTATTATAAAACTTATTCTCTTGTATTCAATTAATTCCACTAGCATTATTATAATATAGAATTGAAATAAATAATTTATCTTCGAAATATTCTTTTAAATCTTTCACTAACTTTTCTATTTAAATAATCTCTTTTGCTTCTTTATTAACTACTATAATTTCAGTTTTTATTATATAAAGAAATATTAATTTCTATTTTATTGATGATTATATTATAATTTCTTTATATCTAATGATTATAATTTCTTAAATAGATTTTCTATTAGCTAAAAATTCCCAAATTGAATCTATATAAACTCTATATTTATATACAAATATATTTAATTAATTTAAATAAATTGTATTAATTGAATATATATTAATAAAATATTGAAATAAATATTTTATAAGTATTAAATAACTTTCCTTTAATATATATATAATATGAGCAAGTTAGCTTATAATATATATTATATTGGATTGAGTATAATTCGAGAAATAGATAATATTATTAATAATCTGAAGATATAGAGTTGTGTCATTTTTATAAAGAAACTCATTTTCATTTGTATTTTATATAATTATATTAGGAGGTAAAAATAAATTTTTAGTATTGATAAGGTTGATATTGAATTTGTATAAAATCTTTTTTGTATAATTTAATTAATATATTTTGAATAATTGGTTTTATTAATTTCGTTTTATTTAAATATTTAGGAATATATTGGTTTTATTTAAATCTTTATATTTTTAATAATTTCTAATCTTATTCTTTATTGAATTTATATTAATATAATTTCCTATTATTAACAAATTATTTATATATAGTAGGATATATATTTTCTTTTCTATAAAAAGATTTGGATTTACTATAGATTCTTCGAATTCAATTTCTTTGAAGAATCTTTATACAATTATTCACCAAACTTTTAAAACTTGTTTTAATCTATAAAATAACTTTTTTAATTTGAAATATAGTTTATCTTTGAGTTTAATTTCGAAAAAGATTTCTTTAAAATATCTTAATATTTTCATAAGGATTTCTATATCTATTAGTTTATTATTTAAAAAAACAATTTCAATATTCATATTATCAATCTCTAGATCTTTTATTATAACTTTTACTAATAAAGTGTATAATATTAAATATTTTATTATATCAATAAAAGTTTCTTAATAATTTATTCTATATTTTTGAAAATAATCCTTAATTATTAATCTTACTTTTCTTTTAATTAACTTATTAAAGCAATTTAGTTTATTTCCCAGAATATATTTATTACTTAATAGCTTTTAATCTATAGGAATAATTTTATTTATAATTTCAAAGATATTATTATCCTTAAGATTTTATAATTCATATTTGATTATTTTTATTTATACTTGAGCGTTTTTTTATATAATATTTTCAAACTCTATTATTTCTTTTAATATTGATTTAGAATTATTAATTAAAAAATCTTTAGAATATATAAAAATAGTATATAATATAAGTATATATTAAATAATCTAATTATTAAAAATCTTTTTCAATTGTTTCTTACAATTCTTATTCAAAGTATTTCGGATTAGAGTAATTATTAGAATAGGTTTCACTTTTGAAATCTCTATAACTACTTATACTTTTTATTTTGAAAATAAAGATATTTATATATTTTATATTAAATATTCAATTCCTTATAGTTATTATTACTATAGTATTTATAAAGAATAGATTTAAGCTTCTTTTAACTCATTTTAAATCTAAACTTTCTCTTACTTATTAATATATATTTCTTTTTGTACATCTTTTTATATTACTAATTACATTCTTCTTTTTATAGTTTTTTATTTATTATATAAATAAGGTTTTCTTTTTCTTTTTATTCTAAATAGTTTTGGAATACTCTTCTTTTTAAATTTTTTAAATGAATATTTATATTTATTAAAGTTAATATCTATTATTATAAAAGATTAGAAGGTGGTAGGGTCATAGAGTAGTCCTTTGTATATATTACAGAAAAGTTACTATAATATAGTGTCTCTAATGAAGAGAAGAAGAGAAAGACTTTATATAGTGTTTTATAATATATACTAATTGATAAATAAAAACTAACTACTTTTTCTAAACTATATAAAAAAGAATTATAAATATTAGCTATAAGAAAGGATTATGTGATTAATATAAAGTTTTATTTATATTTCTTTTTTTATAGAAATATTAATTATCCCAATTAATACAATTAAGTAAGAAAATATTATAATATTAAAAGAAAAAAAAGGGAAATACAATAATAACTTTAACTCTAATTTTAGTTTTTATATTAAATCTAATATTCCAATTACTTAATTAGTTTTTATTTAATAATTATAACTTTATTGAATTTTAGTAAAGTTATAATAATCTTAATAAAATAATAATTATATTTCTTTAAAAGAGTTAGTACAAATTCTTTTATTTTATTAAATAGAAATAAAAGGGTTATAGGTTTTTTGAGATCTTTTTGAGTTCTTAAAAGTTTTTAGAGTGTTTCATAAAGTTTCTAATTTTTACTTCTCTTTTATAAAATTCTTTTCTACTAATAAAATTATTATTCATTTCGATCTCTTACTTTCTAAAATAACTAATAATCTCTTTTTATTTAGTTCTAGATTTAAATTATCCTTATTATTATTATTATTGGAAGTAATAGGTTTGATTTCTTCTTTATTATTTGGTTTGAAATATCTATTTTTCTATTTCTCTTTAGAATTGTCGCTAATGGATATAAAGTAGAATTTCTTTTTATAATTTCTTTTAATAATCTTAATATTATTAAATAATTATTAAAAAGAAGTTTTAATAGTTTTTATATACTAATTATATCAAATATTAAATTCATTATTTTCTATAAAGAGGAATATAGTAGCTTTCTTAAGAATAAATAAATCATTCTAAAAAAGTTTATTAATAAAAGTTTATTTAATAGGATTTTAAGGAGTTAAATAATATTTAATAAGGAATCCAGGAATTTTATATTATTTATTATTGATAATATATTTATCAAAAATTGGCTTTAAGTTGTAATATATATTTCTAATCTTTTAATACCTTATTCCATTTCTAAGAATAAAGTTTAAAATATTATTAAAAAGGATTTTTATTATAATATATGGGATAATAGATACTATAAATAATATTATATCTTTATTAGTTTTATTAGCTTTGAATATTTTAGAATTGCTTGTAATAATAAGAATCTAATTATAATTGTCTTTTTTTGTAAATTAATTTAATTTAATTAAATAAATATATTTTATATATTTCTTTTTCAAAATAATATTTTGAAAATACTCTTTTTCAAAAAGTTTATTGTATATTTTAAAAGTAAATATAGTAAAATCTTGCTATATTATTTTTTATTTGGATTTTAATTTCACTTTTTTATACTCTATTTTAAACTTTGATTTTTCAAGTATTAAATAAACAATATATATAATAAAATTATTTATATATATAAATCTATTTTTAATATAAAATTCCTTTATATTTCTATATATTTCTATATAATTAAATATTTTATTAATCTGAATAATAATAGTTAGAAAAGAAATAATAATAAATTAAAATTCTTTATTTATATATTATATAGTAATATATCTTTAGAGTTTTAAATCCTTTTTAAAGATTTATTATATAAAAGAATAGTAATAGTAATAAACGAATTCAAGATCTATCTTTTTATAATAATTATAATAATAATATATTTTTATAAACTTTTGAATTAAAAAAATATAAATTTTATTTATAAAATAAAGGAATTTATTAGTAGAAATTATATATTTATATATTCCAAGTTTATAAACTTTAATTAAATTGATAATAGAATATTGAGGGATTACTAGTACAATCATATTTTGTTTAATAAATTTGAATTTCAAAATACTAAAAAATTTCTTTTTTCTTTTTTTATTAACTACAATATTTTCTTTGAATTAATAAAAATATTTATTATTAATATAAATATTATTAATTTAATCTCAATATTTATATATATATTAAAAATATTTGAGTAGATCTTTTTAATTTATATATATAGCTTTAAGATTAAAAATATTAATAAATCAATAGAAATAATAACCATAAAATTCCTTAAGTATTATATCAATTAAAATTACTATTGCTATTTATTCAATTTGCTTTACAATATACTTTTCTTTTAATATATAAAATCAATCTTTGGATTTTAAAGCTTCTTTTTTATATTTGCATATCTTCGATTAGCTAGTATTATTATTCTCCTTTTTCTTATTTTTACTTATTGAAAAGACTTTTTATTGAAATATGACTTTATTTATTAAATCTTTTTAGAATAGCTTAATATCTTTGTTTATTATTACTAAATCAAGTTTTAATTATTTTTAAAGATTTATAAGAATATTCTTTAAGAATAAAGATAATAGGATTTGTAAAAACTTAATAATAGAATCTTTAATTAATGGAATATCCTCAAAATAGTTTATAATAATTTTCTTAAATATTCTGATTATATTATATTAAAAATTAAGTTTTTGTTATTATTTATTATTTTATTTGAAAACCTTATCAGGAAATTTCTTATTAAGAATCTTAAAAATAATTTTAAATTTAAAGGATATTAAATATTAATTTACTTAAACTTCTAATTTTGGGTTTTTAAAGAATTTATATATAAATTTTTCATTAATCAATTTCAAAATATCTTTAAAACTAATAATCTTAATTAATTTAGAGAGTTTATTATAAAACTTTATATTATATAATATAATGAGAATTGTAATAAATATAATATCTTTTAAAGAATAACTTTAATATATACAAATTTTGTTAATAGCTTTTTATTATAATTTATAGGATTTTTTTATTTTAATAAGGATATCTTTATTATCGATTTTCATTTGTTTTATTGTTATATAAGCTTTGATATAAAGATTGTTTTGTAGGATTAGAATTATAGCTATTTTTATTAATATATTTGCTTTAGTCTTTTGTTTTTCTATCTAAGTATTAAATTTAATAAACTTTGTATACTATAATTCTTTAAAGAATCTTTAAATAACTTCAAAAGAAATTAATATATTAAAAAACTAGGAATTATTAATTATTATTATTATATTATAATATATATATTATAATTAAATATTTGAATATTATATAATTTGATTCAACTTTTTATTAAACTACTCAAAGGAATTACTTTTATTTGAATAGTTTGAAATATTATTTTTATTGATTTAATCTAATATATTAAAGGGATTTTTCGAGAAAGATAATTTTATCAAAATTTGATAAAGTTATAGAGGTATTTGAAGTAAATAGAGAAGAGAATTATAAAATTGAAGTATTATAATTATTAAAAAAAGAGAATACTAATTATAATAAAAAGAGAAAAGTGATTATAAATAAACAAATTTGAAAAAAAGAGGTAGATGGTATTTTAATCTTATAATTAGTTTTTTATTTATAATTTCAGAACTTTTCTATTTATTTTTATTGAGGTGAAAGATATAATAGGAAATGAATTCCGAAAAAGGAAAATTTTTTATTTTCTAAATAAAGATAAATATAAATATTCTTTTTTATTTTAGAAATTTGATAGATAATTATTCTTTTTATTATATAGAGAAAAATACTATTTTTATTAATAAACTAATAATTAAAATCTCTATAAATATATAATTAATATTATTTAAAATAGTATTTACAATTTTTAATATATTATCTATTTGTATATATTTAATTATTATTTTTATATTATTAAGGTATTAATTAATACAATTAGATCTATATAATTTTAATAAAGTTTTCAATGGATTTTTATATTCTAATTAATTATCTATTTCTTTATTTTTATTTTTTAAAATTAGTAAATATTCTTCTTTTTTTTTAATAAACTTTTTAAGGTGGGAGTTCAAGTATATTCTATTAATTAATATTTTATTTATTTCTTTTAAAATATAAATATTCTTTTTAGGATTTATTATTATTATCCGGTATAATCTAAATTATTGATATATAAACTTTCTTTTATATAATATATTAATTTTTGATTATAAATTATATTAAAATATAATATCTTTTAGTTTAATATTTTTATTTATAATATTATTATTTTTATTAAAATATACTTTTCTATTTAATTAATAATGCTTTTTGTAAAGTATAGTTTTCTTTATATTAATATTATATATTTTTAGTTATTAAAGATATAATATTAATAATTTTATTTAAATTGTTATAGATTTTTAATTAAAGATTTTTTAGATATAGAATTTTATTTCAATAGGTAATATAGAGTAATAATTATAGATTATATAAAATGAGATAAGATTAATTAATTAATATATTATAATTTTATTAATAAATAATATTATATTAAAATATTTTAATTAATTTTTTTTTCTATTTATTATTTTGAATAATTTATTAATAATAAACTTATATCTTTTTTTAATTTGATTATTTACTTTAAAGTTATATATAAAGATTTAAATATATTAAACTCTATACTTTTTTAAGAAATATATTATATATACTTTATTTTTTAAATTATTATTTATTAAAACTTTATTAAAAATAAAATAATAATAAACAATATTTTAGATAAAAATAACTATAACTTAAAAGATAATATTCTAAAATACTTTCCCTTTTATTTATCCTAATAAATTATTTCTCAAAAATATTAAATACTTATAGATATTATTTAAAGGTATATATATAATATTCAATTTATATTTTTATTAATATATATTTATTTATATTAAATATAAAGATTCTTTTTATAAATTTAATCTTTGAAATTAATAATTTGGATAGAATTAAATAAATTTTTTAATATTATTATATATCCCTATTTAATAGTATAATTAGAATATTTTATTGAAAATACTTTTTATATTTTTATATTTATATATTTTATATAAATTACTAATAAAAGTAATTTATTCTTTTTTATTATTAATTATCTTTCTTGAAAATAAATATTTTATATTAATTTTAAAGAAATAATTATTATAAATATAAAATCCAAGAATTCTTTTCTTAAAATTTCTAAAGATTTTTTTTATTATACCTTTAGATTTTTATAATATTATTAAATATTTAATTTTTTCTTAATTTTCCTTATTATAAATTAATTTCAATATATAACTTTATTTAAATTCAATAAAGTTATATAAAATAAAAATATTTTGAATATTATTAAATTTATTAATAATTCATTTATTAATATTATCTTTTTGAATTTTCTCTTATTAATATTTAATAAAAATACTTAATCTATAAGAAAATTCATTTATTATAATATAAATTTTTTTTTTTATATATTAAATTTTAAAATTAAAAAGTCTAATTTATATAATTCATTTTATTATTAAGATTTCTAAAAAATCCATTATAACTTTATTCAATTATATAATAAAAACTTTAATATTTATTTTAAGAATAAAATAAATATTATACAAATTATATCTATATTTTCGAAGAACTTTGAGTATTTCTTTATATTCTTTTTTTATAATATTATAATTCTTTTTAATATTATTTATAAATTATTTTTAAATCTAATTATAATATATTTATTATTAAATTCTTATTCTAAAATAGTACTCTAATTATTAAAATTAGTATTTATATTCAAAATAATTATTTTAATAATTAGAATATCTTTATAATTTAATAATATTAAAATAAAAGATTTAGTAAATTCAGCTTTAAGTAAGTCTATAGTTTTTATCTATTTTTTTATTCAAATAAATTCTCAATCCTTTTTCAATAGATAATATAATAATTTAGCTTTTTAGATAAACTATTTAATCTAGATATAGTAATATATATATATTTCTAAAAATATATAAACTTTTATAATATCTTTAGGTTTAGATTAATCTATAATTCAGGCGATCTTCGATTATTATAAAATCTATTCTTTAAATTTAATTATATAATTTATAATCTTTATATTATTATAATATTATTTGAATTTTATATTAATTGAATATTCTATTCTCTTTATATATTCCAAGATTTTATTAATTTTTTGAATATAAATAAAAATGAATTTTTATATTTTAAATATAATTTCTTTATTATTAAAATTAATTTTAGATTCTTTTATTTTTATATTATTTAGAAATAATATAATTGTTTTGGGTACTAAATTACCTAGGATTTTTATAATAATTTTGTAAAACTAAATAATAGAATTAATAATATTTTAAAGTAGAATTATATAATATAGTAATTCAAAAGATATTTGAAATATAGTTATATTATAATTTTTTATAGCTAATAGAATCTGATTATAATTTAAAAAGAAATCAATTAAAGATGTAATTCAATATTTTATAAAAAATTTTATAAAGGTATTAGTATTTAAAAATAAATTTGTATTCCTAATTGTATATTTATTGAGTTTTATAATTATATTTATAAATCTATAAATACTAGGAATCTTTTTTTTTTATTAAAAATTGTAAATTCCTATAAAATCTATTTACATATTTAAGTATACCTTAATTTATTTTTTCTTAAAATATTTTTAAAATTGTTTTTATTAAAGCTTTTAGAATTAAAAAGTTAAATATTTGTTATACTTTATATAAAATAATCCGAATTTTCTATAAAAAGATTATCTCTTTTTGTATATATTTTATATAAATTTAATTAAAAATAAAAGCCCCTTTTTAATTTAATAAATATATAAATAATAATTCTTTCTTTTAAATGAAAAGTATTTTTTTAAAATCAATTTTTTTATATCTTTTTAAAATCAAATAAAATTCTTTAAATTCTTTATTAAATTATAAAATTAGATATTCTTTTTATAATTGTAATAATTATAAATAAGAATTTCTTTTCTTATATTTTTCTAATTAATTTTTTTTTTTTCAATTCTTTATCTATTAAATTATTAGATTAATTTAAAGGAATTATTTTAATTACTTTATTTTTATATAAAATATTAATATAAAACAAAAAATAATTTTATTAAAATTCAGTAAAATTATTTTCTTATAAAAAACTAATATTTATTCTAATACACTATTCTTTAAGTATATTAAATTCTAATTTTCTATAATTAACATACAAAAAGATATAATTATCTTTTATTTAGTATACTAAATATTTACTTAATTCTTTTAATTATTATTTATTATTATAATATATTAAAAATCATTTTTATATATAAAAGTAACTTCCCTAATAATAATCTATAATATTCTAAATAATAAATCATTCTATATATTTTTTATTACAAATAAACTAATAATATTTGATATACTACCAAAAAACACTTATATATCTTTATAAAATTCTTTAATATTTATTTCAAAAAAGCTAATACCAATAACTATAATTTAAATAAAGCTTATTAATAAATTGAATTTTATAATTAAATTAATATTAATTAAATTGATTATTAACCTAAAGTTTAGAATCGTTTCAATAAAACTATTTTTATTAAAAGATATTTTAATATAAGATAGATTTTCTTTATTATTTTTAAAAGAAATATTCATTATATTATAAATTATATTTAAATAAAAAGCTTTTATTACTCTAATTTATTCTATAGATTTAAAAGGGATAAAAAGTTTATTAATTAATTTTATTATATAATTATCGAGGGATAAAGGTCTTATTAGATTATTCACTTTTATAATCCATCTCTTTTATATACTAAGGTATTTTTTAATAATAAAACCTATAATAACAAGAATTTCCATTAAAAGAATCTTTTAATTAATTTTTTCAACTATATTATAACCATTATTCATTATCTAAGAAATTATTTACTACCTTAGTTTCTTAATTTTATCTAATACTTTTTTAATTATAATTTTTATAATGAAATTTTTAATATTATATAATAAAATTTCCATTAGATTAATTTATAAAAGATTTTATAATAAAATATTAATAAAAAATTATTATTTATTGAACTTAAAAACTTTATTTATAAATAAAATAATAAGTTTTAAAAAAGTATTTGAATATAACTTAATAACTTTATTTTAATTATTATATAATAATCTTCTATATCTCCTTTATACTTTTTTTATAATATTAATATACTTTTGAATTATATATATTCTTTTATTTATAATAATATTAATGGATTTTCTTTTTATATTAATAAAATATATTATTTCTTTATTATTCTTAAATTTCAATTAATCATTTTAAAGTATATAAATTCTAATTACTTTTATTAAATTAAAATTATTTTTGCTATTAAATATAACTGGAATAAAATTGTTTGAAATATTCTTTAGTTTTTATATTAATATTTCTATTTTATTATAATAAACAAATCCCTTATTAATATATTTCTTAAAAATTAAATAGTTTTTTTTATAAAAATAATCTTTGTTTTTTAATTATTTATTGTTATAATTATAGCATATCTTTTTGTAAATTATATATACAACTTCTAATACTTTTATATTAATAATAATATTAACAATTATAGAAAAAGTAATTTATATTAATTTATAAATTGAAATTTAAGGTATTTCTATTAATTTAAAATTAAAAAGAATCTTTTGTATTTTAACTTTTCTATTAATTTTAAAACCCAATTGAATTTGTTTTTTTATAAAGAATATAAAAAATTTTAGAATTTTTGTAATTTTATTTATATTTTTTTTTTTTTGAATTATTAGAATTTTTGTTTTTTTATAAGTTTTTCTAAATAGAATAACAGATTTCAATAATTTATTAAAATTGGAATTTTTATTATTATTTGTATTGAAAATAATATATTAGAATTTGTTTTCTATATATTATATCATTCAATTGAATATTTTATTCTATTCTATTTTATTTAATTATTTTATATTATATTTGATTTGAATAATATATTTTTGAAAAGTCTTATATAATATACTTTTGAAAAATAGTTTAATAACTTTACTTTTTATTAAGATTTTATTTTTGATTAATTATTATATAATCTAATTGTATTATTAAATGAAATAATTAAGGTTATTGTATTCTTTATCTCCTTCCCACTTATATTTTCTAATAAATCTTTATAAATATTTATAAAAATATATTTTCTAAAGAATATTATTGTTGAAATATTCTTTAAAGAAAATGAATTTAAAACGCTTTTTCCAATTTTATTCTTTAGCTTATTATTCTTTTATAACCTTAACTTTTTTTTAAAGTATATAATTTATTTACAGAGATATACACATTCTAAAGTTTTTATTTATTATATAACAATTTTATTAAAGCTATTTCATTTCTTTATACCATTTAATAATATTAAAACCCTTGAATTATAATATACTAATTATCTTTAGGAAAAATATTAAAAATATAAGAATTTTTGAAAAGTATTTTAAAAAGATAATAAGTTATTAAATATTGAGATTACTTTTCAATTGTTTTGAATTGAAACTTTTATCAGATTTCTTATTTTTATTTGCTTTTCAATTAAATAAGAAGGTAATAGTTGATTTAAGAATATTTTTCTTTTAATTATTTAAATTAGAAGTATTCAAGCTAATTAAAAAGTTAGATAACTTAAAGTTTGCTATTAAATGAATATTTTGATACTTGGCTTTATTATTAAAATCGGAAGCTGATATAATATTAGTTAATAGATGTACTATGTGTATTTATATTATTGAACTTATTAAAATAATTGAATAGTTATAATACAAGACTTTGAGTATAATATAAATACAAAAGTATTTATTATTCTATTCTCTCCCTTCTAATAATTTTGTTAAAATTTAATAAAGTTATTTTTTTTTCTAAACTTATATGATTATAAGGCTTTTTACAAAAAATACTAAAATTTTAATTGATATTTTATTATAAAAAATTTTAAATTCAGATTTCTTTTAAAAATATATTTGAAAACTTAATTTAAAGCTAAACAAGTTTTTTCCATAAATAATTTTTATTAATTAGATTAAGCAATAATTCTTCTTTAGCCTTCTTATAGATTATTTAGACTTTTTCTTAAATTGATTATATTTTATCTAAATATAAGTTATATTAAAATAGCTATAAAGATTCTAAGAGAATTTAAACTCTTTATATTTCAATATAAGGATAAATATTATTTAATAATCGTTTTAAATCTATTTTACAAAAAAAAACTTTTTCTTTCTAAATTAAATTGTTTTTTTAAATTCCTATGAATATTATAAAAAAGCTTTTACGATTTGTTTTTATAACCTTCCTATAAAGATAAAGTTTATTCCAATAAAAAACAATATCACCTCTAATTCAGATTTGTATAAAACTATAAGTCAGTTTCAAAAATAAGATTTTTGAATTTCCCCCTTTTCTTTTTTTATTATTAGATTATTATTAATTGATTTCATTATAATAATAAATAATTTCTTATTCCCCCATTTCCCATTAGCTTTTTCAAATTAATAACTTTCTACTTTTTGAAGTAATTCAAAAGTTTAGGTTTGTATTAGCTTTCTGACCTTTTAATATTCTTCTCCTTATATAAATTATTAATATAAAAGATTAAAAAATAATAAAATTATAAAATAGTCCTTTATATATATTACAGAAAAATCACTATAATATAACACCTTTAATAAAAGGAAAAAAGGAGAGGCTCTATATAACACTTTATAATATATACTAATTAGTGAATAGAAACTAACTATTTTTTCTAAACTATATGAAAAAGGACTATAAATACTAGCTACAAGAAAGGGTCACGTGACCAGCACAAAGTTTCGCTTATATTATTCTAATAATAATTTTAATATAAAGATTAAAGAGGTGATAAATATTATTTTTATTTATTTTAATTATAATATACTTTTCTTTAAATATTCTAAACTCGAATTTCTTTATTATTAAATCTGATTATTAAGGATTCTTAGTTTATATTTTATAATCAAATATTCTAAGTTTTTTAAAGTTAGATTATCTATTATATATAACTTTGTATAATGTTATTATTGTAAAAAGCATCTCTACTTTTTCAAAAGGTAATGCTTTAATAAATAATTTATTTTTCAAATATATAGCATATTTAATAATAAGTTTTTATATATTAGATTTGATATTTAATTTATTTAATAATAATTTTGTTATAGTACTAATATCTTAAATCTTCTTTTTAATTATTTTATTTATAAAGTATTTTTTAAAAAATAAAAATTCAAATATTAATTCTCTTTTTCTAATTTCTGTTTAAAAAAATATTTGAAATTTATTCTTTTTATTATTTGTTCTAATAATAATAATTTTGTAATTAAACTTTTTTTTAATTTAATTAATAAAATTTATTAATATAAATATAATAATATTTATAGATTTATTTTTTATAAATTTAATTCAAGTTTCTTTTATTATATTATTAATAATTATAATAAAATATCTATTTTTATTTTTAAAAGCTTTTTGAATTTTTAATAAATCTATATATAAATATTATAGTTTTGTAAATATATAAATAATTATATATTTATTGAAATACTTATTTATTCTTTTTGTAAAATAAGATTCATAAGCTTTTCAATTAATATTTCTCTTTCTTTTAATATAATAAAAATTATTCAAAGCTTTTTTTAATTTATCCATTTAATTATAATTGAAATAATCTAAATAATAATATATAATCTCCATTTTATTATTATTCACATTAATCTCTTTTATCTCAAAGTTTATATCAACCATATATATTTATTAAATAAGTAATTGTTGAATAATATAATTACTATTAATATATTTTATAACTATTTCTAACTAATTATTTTTTTAATATAACACTAAATTCCCTTTGAAAATAACTTTTCAATCTATTTTAACAAATATTTTAATTGAAATAAATTGATTGTATTGAAAATCTTTAATATATTAAATATCTCTTAATATAAGATTGCTAATAGTAGTTATTTTATATATAATGCTTATAATATATATATAATTTATTGTTTTAACTTTTTATAATATATTCTAATATATAATATTAATAAGATTTTCAATAAAGCTAATAAAATAATAAAAAACTTCTAAATTAAAAATCCATATATTATTTTAAACTTTAATATATATTGTAATATAAGGATAAAGAAAATCAGTATATTTATTTATTATAGTTACTTATGTAAAACTATTATTATTAGTCTTTTTATCTGAATATAAGGTTTTTCTAATTTTATTATACTTTTAATAAATATCTTACTAATATTCTTTCTTTTTATAGAATTTATAAGTATAAGATTTAGTCTTAATAACTTTACTAGAATTTAGCAAAGTTATATAGCTTTTTTTAGGTATATATTTTCTTTCATTTTTATAATATTCTCTATATTCTTTTCTATTTCTTTTTTAAGCTCTTTTATTTTTCTTTTTTCTTATATTTCCTTATATAGTATTAGTTATTACTAATTGATTTATAATATTTTAAGAAATCCTTTTTATTTAACGTAACGTATGAGGAACTCGAACATATAGGGAATTCGAATACTTTTAGTCTATTATTAACTTGAAATCGCAATAACTTTTATTATATATACCCAATTACTTTTTATATTTGCTTAAATTGAAAAGAAGTTTCAAAAAACTATAATTTCATTTCAATTAAAAGAATTTAAATTAATTAGAAAGATTATAAAGCATTTTGAAATCCCTAAGTTTATTTTAACTAATAAACTAACTAGGAAAAAAATATATTTCTAAACCTATAAAATAACTCAAATTTTATCAAATATAAAAGAAAATACTTTTATATAATAGATTTTATAATTTATTATTACTAAATTCCTTATTACATTTATATTAATAAAGGAAATAGCTAACAAAATTCATCTTTAATATATTCAGATTATATTATTTCGAAATTCTATTTTAATAGAAATTCTATTTATAAATTATAAATGGATTTATAGATTTCAAAAATAATATCTAGAATTTAAAATATACTATTCATATCAATTAAAGTCTAATCAAACTAAAAAAGCAATTTCAGAAAATATTCAAGCTTGGTTTAATATATTTTATATATATCTTATTAAACAAAAATATAAATTAAATAATATATATAATATAAATAAAATCAGATTTGAAATTGGAAGTATTCAAAGTATATATATTATAATCGATTCTATTCAAAAATTAAATTAGAAAATTATAGTTAACAAGCAAGAATGAATAATTATATTTGAATATATTAATATAATTAGAAATGCTTTATCACCTATAATTATTTTCAAAGCTTAGAATACAAATTCTATATAAATTCCAAAGGATATATCTCAAAGCTAATAATTCTTTATTAATATAAATAAATAAATCTCAAATAACTATAAATTAGAATAATTAAAAAGAGTTTTCAAATTAGAATTTAAAAAAGTATTAAATAACCAATCTCAACTTTTGATTATAAATAATTATTTAAACTATATTACAAATAGCTTTATTGCTTTTTATATAAATAATAATATTGATTTATTTATATTATCTTTTTATTACTTTTATTTACTTTAGCCATTTAATATTATAATATATAGACTAATAAAACAATATTATACTTTAAAGATTGATTAATATTCTCAAATTGATATAAAGCGAATTCAAAAAGTTAAATAGGTAAAACTTTTTCAAAATATTAGAAAAAAAGCATTGAATTTTTCTAATATTAAAGCTAATTAGAAAAAAACTAATTTAATACTTTTTGCTCTACGAAAAGTACTCGATTCATTATTATTTAATTTCTTTCAATAATCTTTTACTTTATAAATAAAAACCCTTAATTAAAATCTAAATTTATTTATATTTAAAAGTTTTTCTTTAAATAAAACAAAATTAAGATAAGTAAATTAGATCTTTAATATAACTCTAATAAATAATGATTCTCTTATATCATCAATTTGTTAATATATCAAAAAAATAACTAAGTTTATAGAATCTTAAAATATTAAGATAACTTTATTTTGGAAATAGCTCTTTAATACTTAAAAGATAATTGAGATTTGAAAAAAAAAATTAAAAGCAAAAAAATTAAATTATAAGATTAATTTGTTTTTAATATTAAAGAAATATTAAAAATAGTATATAAAATAAAGGAAAAACTAAAGAAAAAAAAACTATAAAAATAATTATATAAATGCTCAATTAAAGAATTAGAAAAAGAGATTAAAGAAAAAGAGTTAAAGAATAATTCAAGTAATTTGGAATTGGAATTGAAGGATTGTATGGCTTATAGAATAAAATTGTATATAGAATAATTGAAAAAGTATCCGAGTTCTCTATATATCCGAGTTCCCCATATGTTACGTTATTATAAAATATATAATATATTTTAAAGATTTATATTTATAGATATAATGAAATTATATTATATTTATTAAATTTCCATTTCTAGTAATATATTTAATAATTGAGTATATATCTCATTATTAGAGATGGGTCGTTGTATTATAAATATTTTATATTAATAATTGAGGAGTTAATTAAGGAAAACTTGAATAGTTTTAGTCTTAAAATTAAATTACTTATGAATAAAATGTTTTTAAAGATTTTAAAAATATTGTGAATTCGTAGTATTATTGAAAGTCAAAAGTTTCGTTTAGATATTTATAAGATTATTTATATTGATTATAAATATGAATTAAAAGTGATATATAGAAATCAAATATAAATTAATAATAGAAAATATAATTTTTTTTCTCTTTTTTTATTCAATAATTTTGATATAATTAACTTTAGATTCTACTTTTATTTTTATATATATTTTTAATATAATAGTTGATATTATTATAACTCGAATAGATTTATAGAATTCTATTTAATTATTATTTTTAAATATAATTAGAGATTTCTATTTTATTTATATTATATTAATAGTAATTTGGTTTACTATATCTCGAAAATAAAGGTTTGTAATATTGAATGTATTTAAAGATATAGTATAAAAAAAACTTATAATAACCCGGGCTCATAATCTATTGGAATAGAAAAAGGATATTATTATTAGCATACTACTTAGTATTATATATATATAATTTCCAACACGTTTACTTAAGTAGTATGCCCTATAGCTCTATAGAGCTAACTTCAACGTATCTGCTATACAAAGCTCACCAATGCCGATTTCGATTGTATATAGTTATGTGGATTATTTCACTTTTTTTATCCAATCACAAGTCACAAGGTGTGGGTCTTTGTGTCTCATAATCTCAAATTATACACTTTACCACTGCACCACCCGGGCTTATAATCTGTTAGAAATAAACAGTAAGTTACGCATATATTATATAGTTATTGAAGTGGAATCTACACGTAAAACCTTTTATGTGCATGGTGCACGTGTCATATCACGTGCATATCACGTGCATATCACGTGTTTTCCAACAATAATATCTAAACCTAATTATTATTATAAATAATATTAAAGTAAATATTAATAAAATCAAAGTAATTATATTTTAAAAGTAATTTTTTTTAATAAAGAATTTATAATGTTTTCTAGAATTTATTAATTTTTATTAATAATTTATAAAAAACTTTTTAAAAATCTATTATTCTTTAAATAATTTATTATATAAGAATATCTCCCAAATATAAAATTGAATATATAAAAATACTTTCGAAATATTAAAATAAGCTTTTATAATTACATCTATTCTTATATATTTTGACTATAGTAAATATATCATTTTAGAAACTAATACTTTAAATTGAATCTTTAAGAGAATACTTTCTTAATATAATAATAAGAATATTTTACAACCAATAGCCTACTTTTTATTAAAATATTTAATAATAGAATATAATTATAAAATCTATAATAAAAAGCTTTTAATAATAATTAAATTAATAAAAAAATAATAATCTAAACTTTAAGGTTTATAATAAAAATTCAAGATTTTTATAAATTATAAAAATTTAGAGTACTTTATTATAATAAAAGCCTTAAATTAATAATAAATTAAATAATTTAAGTTTCTATTTTAATATAATTTCTATATTATATATAAACCAGATATTAAAGCTATCTATTCAGATATTTTAAACTACAAATAAAAAGATAGATTAAATCTTTTGAATTCTAATAATAAATAATTAAAAAATAGAAAAAGAATAATCTTATTAATACAAAGATTTAATATTAATTTATATAAAGAATTAATAAAAGAAATAATACTAATATCTATAGATTTGATAATACCCATAGAGAATAAGCCTATTAATAAATTAATTAATAATACTTATATAAAATCTAATATAATATATTAATTAATAATAGTAATTAAAGATCTATATATATAAAAATAACTAATAGAATTTTAAAAAATTATAAGAATTGTTATATAGAATTATAGGGTATCTAATAATAGAATATATTATTATAATAAGCTTTGAATATTATTTAATAATAAGCTAAAAATACAAATTATTTATAGAATATACTTTTCCAATTCAATTAATTATTTTGAATATATTAAAACTATTAATATTATTTTTCAAATTTATTAATGATTAAATATATATTAGAAAATCAATATATATATATATAAGTATATATATTATATATTTATACTAAATTATTAAAATCAATTTTATTAGAGTTCTTAAAACTTCTCCTAATTCCATTTCAAGTATAATTTAATATATTAATTAATTATATTATATTTCTTTTAAAAAACAAATATTATAATTCAATATATAAGTATATTCTTATAATAGTATATAAATTAATAAAGATATATTATTTTATTAATATAAAAACTTTAATTATAGAAAAACTAATTAGTATATTTATTAATTGAATATATACTTTATATAATATATTAAATAATATTATCTTAAAATAAAACATATAGTTTATATTAGGATTTTAGATATAATTATTAAAAAAACTAATAATAATTTTCAAATACTTTTCAATCTTTTATTTACAAACAAATAAATAAATAAAACATATTAATTTAATTTTCAAATAATACCTATACACTTTCATCAACTTTTATTAAAATAATTAAATAAAATAATTACTATTAATAAAATTTGCCTTTAACAATATAATCTCAGAAACTACAGAATATTCTCTATTCTTTACCAATTATAATTTTAATTTATATATTGATATTAAGCTAAGTAAATCCTACCCACCAGAAATAATATTAACTCAAAAATATGAATTCTTTAAAGATAATAAAATAATTAATGAAATAAAAAGAATTTTAAATTAATTCTAAATACTTATTAGATAAGCTACAAATATATATAAAAAGCATATAAATCAATATTGAATTAACTCGTTATAATATTATATAGAATAAAAGATATTTGTTAATATAAAAAATATAAAGATTTTTCAAAAAATCAAAAAATTGAATAATAAGTGAATCAGATCTTACAAAGTTATTAAAATCTATTTACAATCTTATTTTATTCAATTATTAAAAAATATATAAATTTTCCCTATCTTTCATTACTTTTTATTCTTATCAATATACAATAATAAATGATTTCCGATGTAATTCTAAATTAACAAAACAGAAATTATTATTATACAGAATAGAGTTTTTAAAAGAAAAAAATAATAAAAAGAAGTCAATTTAGAAATAAATATTCAAAAGTATTCTAAATAATTATAATAAAAATAAATATTATTATTTAATTAAATAAAAATATTATATCTCAACTTAATAACTAGTCTTAAATTTTAAGAGTAATAAAAAGATTATAGCTTATTATTATTACTTACACCTAAAAAAGTCAGATTTATTAAAATAAATATTAGAAAACTTAAAAACTAAAGCAATTTTAATCTTTATATAAAAAGCTATAGAAAAATCTAGAGAATCTAAATATTTATTATAATAAAAAAAATGCGATTTATTTAATATACTTTCTCTCTTATTGTTGGTTCGAGAAGAATACGGAAGATGTAGCACCCACGTATTTGCAGGTCCTGTATATCTAATTATATTCTATCTAAAAAGCTAGTTAAATAGAAAGATAATAAGCTTTATATAAACACTACTAAAAGAGCTAATCTCTTTTGTATTCACTTAATCCCTTTGATATAGTAATCATTGTATTATATTGAAGTCATTCCTTTGAAGTGAATACCCTTGTTCACACACTTATTTTACTATTTCATCTTAATTTACTTGAAATAAATTAATTTTAAAGAAAGGGATATTATCACAGATTTATTAGTATAGTAGATATTTAGTTATCTTTACTTATATATAGTATATTTATATAATATTATCTTTAACCTTTTTATAGAATATTATATATCTAATCTAGTATCTATCTCTTGCACCGTGATATTATAGATAGTAGTAGTAAATTCTTAATCGATTCGATCTATATATAGCTATATAATTAAAAGACCATGCAATGCTTCTATATCTGATTCTAATTGATTTTAAAATAGATATAAAAAAAAAAGAATAAAAAATCTATTCTTTTTCTAAACTTTTTTAATAGGATTTTTAAATAACCCTCCAAACAACCTTTTCAAATCCTTTAAATCGCTTATATTATAAATCTGTTTTATTTAAAAAACCTTTTATTTATAAATTCTTTTTAATATATTTATAAAAACTCTATACTCTTTATTTAATATAATAATCCTTCTTTTTCTATTTAATTCTTTTTAAAATATTATAAAAACTATAATTAGTTATAATATTATATTTTTTTCAAAAAATTATTTTTACTTTCTAATTGTTTAAATTCTTTTTAAAAAGTTATTACTTTATTATAATCCCCTAATCCATTATTTATAAACCTTATATTTACCTTTTTTTAATATATATTAGTAATATATAATTTCCTTTTAAATTTATTATTTCCTATTTCTTCTCAATTTATTAATTATTCTATTAATATAAAGAATATAATTATATTAGGGTTTGTTATATTACCCTATCAATATAAGAAATAAAACTATATTACAAAATTAAATAATTAAATAGAATTAAATAATAGATATAATAATATTAAAATATTATTATTTTTAGTAATATATACTTTATATTTAAAGAATTATTGTTTCTTTAATTATAATTAATAATATATTGTTTATTATATAAAGTAATATTGAAATTAATATTTTTATAATAATATTATATATTAATATAAAGTACTATATACCCAAACTAATATATTACTATAAAATAAAAAATCTAGTTTTTCTTTTAATTTATATAAAATAGTTATAAATATATTAATAGAATATTAAATATTATATATATTAATATATCTCTTATAGAATATTTCTTGAAAAAAGCAGGGTTTTATGAAAAGTTTTTATTTTTTATTTTTCTATATTTAAGAATTTTCTTTTTTGTAGTTAAAATCTTTCTATAAAGCCCTTAAATACTAAAAAGCCTAAATTATTATAAGAATCTATAATTTAATCTTTTTCATTAATTATATTTGATATAATAGGTTTATTATTAATAATATAATATTAATAGTTTTAATATAGATATATTGAATCCTCTTTTTGAATACTAATAATAATATTTTCTTAATCTGAGTAAATATTAATTTAGTGATTTCAAAAAAGAATAAAAAATATTATTCTGCTTTGAATGTAGTAAAAATTAATAGGTTTTTCTAAGAAAATCCTTCCTTGGTTTTTTCGTGTTTCTTTATAGATATACTAAATAAAATCTTTAAGATAATAGAAATACTTATAATATATAAATAGTTTAGTATATTTAGAATATAGAAATTAAATATATATCTAGTATTATTAATCTTGTTAAATATTTTTATTATATCTTTTAATTAATAACCTAATTTATCAAGAATTATACATTTCATTAAAAGAGTTTATATAATTATATTCAAAAGATTGTTATTAATAATTCTGTTTTTCTAATTTAATTTTAAAAATATGCCTTACACATTTTCAAATACTTACTTATAGACTTTTACTTATAATAAAATACAGAATTTGTATTATAGATTCTTAATACCAAAATTTATTAAATTTAAATATTTGAAATATAAATATCAAAAAAGGTATTTGATCAAAGTATTCATAGTTTTCCAAGCAGCACTCACTATAAAAGTCAAGCCAAAGCAAGTGTGGTTTGACACCACTAAACCACAAGCCCGTTTTAGATACTGACGTGGTGCTAAAGAACATATATAATCCCAACACTTGTCCTGTGATTTAGAAGTGACCATCTACTACAAACAAGATCTGCAAATCTCACGAATAAGTAGTACTATCACACAGCATCTAGCTTCAATGAGAATATAACAAAGGGCTATCACTTCTATTTGTCTTTTCTATTTCTTTTTTATTCCTTTCTCCTTTGATATGAAAAGATCTTGCTACTATCATGATTTGTCGAAGGATCAAGCAGCTTTCAAGATATTCCAATCTTGAAGAGGAAAATAATAAAAGCAAAGCAGTCTTCCCATATCCATCCAAAGCTGAGAGGGAATTTTCCTGCATATATATATATCATGGCACCGATTATCCAACCGCTTGTAACGATCTGATCTTCACACAGATACTCGAACAACAGTTCTCACTCTTGATAAATAAATATAACAACAACTAGTATTCCAAATGGGATACCAAATGATCCCTCAACCATTACAGATATTTGCAAGTCCTTTTCATCTGGGTCAATTCGTATTGAGTCTAGGATTCGGCTGATAGCCGAGTAACTTAGGGTGTCCAATAGTTCGGACTGCATTCCAACAATGAAGATTGTTAAATCTCCAAACCAATTGGGACATTCAAATCATCTGAGATATCCAAATTAACTGAGGTATTGAATTCAAACATTGAACAATTTTCAAAGTTCCAATTACTTTGACCCGGCCCGAGTTATATCCATTACGCATCTGAAATGGATATACATTAGTAAGGTTATCATATGAGTTGAGGGTAACAAACAAGTCTCCAGTGAATATTTAGAAACTTTCACTCAACTTCTTGACAGCTTTCTCGAGGTGCAAGCGTAGTCAGTGGTAAGAGTTCTGGAATCTACTCACCGCACCCCATATGGTTTTGTGACAAAATCCCTGCAAAAAAAGCGTTTTTCTATACAAATCAAAAAAAATTAATAACTCTTTCAATTTATTTAATTTTATTTTGAAATTTTGATAATATATAATTTGTAAATTAAATTATTTATAAAAATATATAGTTTATTTTTCACTATTTTTTTTTTTAGAAGTTATATAACTTTGAAATTGAAAAATTTGAAAAATTCTAACATGTAACGCTTTTCCCATACAAAATAAGCGAATTTTTTATAATTTTTATGATTTTTATCTTTAGAATACCAAAACTTAATAAATAAATTAGAAAAAAATAAACTAGCTTATTTTTCTTATAATTTAATTGAATTTCAATAATTTCATTAGTTTTTCTAATATTTAATATAAAACTATATTAATTAAACAGGGATTTGAAAAGTTGAAGAATTAAGGGTTTTAGCGGGGAAAACGATTTATATGCAGTGAGCAGGGGCCAGAACTCTTACATTGGTGGCTGTATTCATGTTATTGTGAATATCTATTGCGGCTATGTATCACGGGGCGGGCAGGCAGGAATAGGCTTTAATAACTTTGCTCTAATTTAGTAAAGTTATATTGATTTAGATAATAAATTTAGATTAAAAATTAAAATATAGCTTAAAGAACTATAATATAAAATCTTTTAAATTGAAGATATATAGAATTTTCATAAGTAAACTAGCCTAATCAAATTCTAACTCACTTATACTCTAATGTAAATATTTATTTCAATTTTATTTAATAAAACCAATATATTATATAATTTTATATTATAATATTATCCCCCTCCTAAAAGCTGAATTTTATTGAAGTAAGAATATTATAATTTAATTGTTTATAAACTAATAATATTTGTTTAAGTAGATTCTAGTTTATTAAAATATTTTTAATAAAAATTACAAATTAGTTTTTATATATTCTCTAAATAGCTTATAAATTCTTTAATTAATATTTTATAATTGATTTAATGGATAATATATTTAAGGTAAAATTCTCCATAATCTTTTCTTTTTTTAATAAAAATTTAAAATCTTAATAATTTTGAACTATTTTAAATTATTAACTTCAATAAATGATGATAATAAATTATATTATCTGAAGATAAGATTATTATATATAGAATATAGTAGATTAATATAAAAAATAGAGTGAATCTTTATTAAAATAAGAAATTCTAGTTTATAAGTATAAAAACCTATCAGATTTAGGATTTTGAAGAATTCAAGATTTTTTTAATCAAGTTTTTTTTAATCAAGTTTTTTTTATAGATGTAGAATCTTGATGTTTTTGATGTTTAATTAAACTAAATCATTGGGTAGATATTTATAAATAGAGGAATAATAAATATTAGTATTTTTTGAGTATTAGATTTAATTAATAATTAATTTGGTTTATAGGTGTAAGGAAATAACTTTTATTTTAATAATGAATTCCTTAGTATTTTGTATAATAGGGTGGGTACTCTGAGATAATATAGGCTTGAAGTTTAGATAAAAATAAAACTTGTAATTCGAAAAGAATAGAATTATTTGAATACTTTTGGATTAGATATTATTAATTGAAAATTTATTAAATAAAAGTCATTTTATTCAATTATTTTATAAATAGATTATATACAATTAGAAATATTATTCTAATATTATATTAACTTTTTTAATTTGTTTATTAATCTTAGAATAATAAATAATTAATAGTTTAATAATAATATTCAAATATTTATAAATATATTTTTAGAATTTAAATATAAATTGAATATTACAATTTGATATAATTATTAGAAATAGATTATAAAATTTCTAAATATTCTTTTGAAATAAGTGGATGATTTTTTCAAAGTTGTAGATATTATAGTAAAATAAGAAATATTTCATTTTAATTAATTAATCGATTATTATTATAATAGTATTAAAACTAATACTTTTGAATAGGTATATAATAAAATCTATTGAAATATTCTACTATATTTTCTAAGGAATTGAAAGTGGGTAGAGAATTCTTTTTTAATTTTTATGATTTGGGGTAATATAGTAATAATTATAATAATTGTAAATCTATTATGTAATATAGTTGTTATATTCAGGTTAATAATAATCTTGGGATAGTAATTCAAAGATTTAGATATAATATGAATTATCAGTAGTGGGTAATTTATAATATAAATGAATTAGGTAGATTTTTAGTAGATTGTAGTTAGAGATGTATAATTTCCTTTAATAATATAATAGATTATTATTTTTGATATATTTAGTAAGAATAATCTTTGAGTGTTTTAGGGATTTCTTTTATAGAGATTTCAAAATAAATTTAGATATAGAGTTGGTTTGATAATCTTTGTAGAATAAAATGAGTAGATTAGTAAAAAGATTTAAAGGGATTTCTGGGTTCTTTAGTGGTATTGTAGGGTTGAGTGTATGTTGGTTCGAGAAGGATACGGAAGATGTAGCACCCACATATTTGCAGGTCCTATATATCTAATTATATTCTATCTAAAAAGCTAGTTAAATGGAAAGATAGTAGGTTTTATATAAACACTACTAAAAGAATTAATTTCTTTTATATTTATTTAATCTCTTTAATATAATAGTTATTATATTATATTGAAATTATTTCTTTAAAATAAATATTCTTTATTTATATATTCAAAACTCTTTTTTATAGCTTTAATTATAATAATTGAAAAAGAAATTTATAAAATCATAAAATCCTTTATTTATTAACTAAAATCCCTAACCTTTTATTAATAAAACTAATCTTTTTCTTTAATTTCTTTTAATTTATTTTATTATTTTAATATTAATTGTATTTATATTAATTAAATTAATAAAAACTTAATATAACTTTCTCTTTGTTATTATATTGATTGGATTAATTGGATTATCAATTCAGATTATTTTAATAATCTTTTTTTGTTTATAGGATTGATGTAATATCATAATATCAATTATTAATTTCTTCTCATTAATTATTCCTAGTTTTATAAGTAAATTATATAATAATTTAAAATTAGTATATAAAACTAATAGAATCTTTTTATCAAGAATAGTATTAATTATAAAAGTAATTACTGCATTAATATCGAATCCCTAAATTAGTTCATATAATTCAAATACTAAAATACTATATATAATTCTTTTATATTTAATAAATAATTAGTAAATAATATTAACATTATTATATTTATTTATTATAATAATCACATAGTTTATTTGAAATGAGTAATCTTTATTATTTATAAAAGAGATATCAGTGAAAACAATAATCTTAAATAAGTCCAAATTAAGTGATATATAATTAAATTCTCTAATGGAATTTTCTTTTTGCTATTTAATATATTTATTCAATACTATAATATCATTCTTATTGGGTTATATTGTCTATATAGCCATTAATAGATTAAAAGATGCTTTAGATTAATATATAATTATAATATATATATTATAAGCTTATTATACAATATATTAATTATATATAAGAATATACTTTTGGATTTTACTATATATCCTATAAATATCCATTGATTTTATAAAAATAGATTGTAAATTATTATATTATTTCTATTAATTAAAATAAATATTATTATCTTTAAGTATAAGAGTAATATCATTAAACTTCAGTAGATGGTCATAAATTAGTTCCTTATAATCCTTAGTTATAAAGCTAGTCTACTTGAATTATTTATTTTTAATTTATATAAATGTATTATCTTTAATAATAAGTATATTATCTATTTAAAGTTTTATAATATTAAATTTAGTTTTCTTATTATTAGTATATAAAAGATAAGGGTTATATATAGATTATTATATTTTAAGCTTCTTATAATAATAAATATAATATATTTAAAACTAATAGTTTTCTATCTTTAAAATATTATATAATAATTTAATAACAAATAGAATCATACTAATTAATAAATTCATTTCTTTTGGAGTATATATATAAAAAATGTAATATAGATTTAAAGTTAATTGAATATATACTTAAATAATATCTCGAATATATATACCTATCTTACTTTCTTTTCAAATATTTATAATTAATAAAATTAAAATATATTAATATGATTATTGAATTATTAATAATTATATTAAAACAAAAGTTTTATTAGTATTATTATATATTTAAATGACTAATTGTGATTTATGGAATTTAATATTTATTCCTTTATTTTTGATTTTATTAATAAAATATAACTTAAAAATTTGTATATCAAAAAGAATATCTAATAATAATATAATTTTAAATATATTTTTAACTATTAAATCATTAATCTCCTTTTTTCTAAAATCCTTATACAAAATTAGATTCAGGAGATTAATAATAAAGCAATCAGAATATTCATCTTATATATAAACTCGAATTTGAAATATAATCACTTATAGAAAAAATAGTGGTATAGATATTCGGCTATTTTTAAATAGATTTAAAAGGAACTCCTCAATATTTATAATATATATAATAAATATATCAAAAACGAATATTATAACTTTATTAGATTTTGATAAAGTTATCTTATCATTATTAATTTGTTCTAAAATATAATTATCTTGATTATTTGAATTAAAAGAATTAATATTAATATAATTAGTTTTGTTATATATATAATATAATCTTATTAATATAAAACGAAATCTTATGGGTTTATGGAGTAGATTAAGTGTGTATATTTCTCTATTCATATTAAGAAATAAGAATAATTCTTTTCATTCTCTAGTAGTCATTCCATTACCCTCTCTTTATATCAAAATAATACTATTTAATAGTAATTCATAAAGTATAATTGTAAAAAAGCTATTATATATATTTAAAGCTTTTTGTATTTATATTAAACTATATAGCTTATATATTTCTATTATAGCTTTAGAGATTATAATAGTTTATTATTAAATAATAAGTATTAAAAGATTGATATTAACTATATAAGGAAATATATCAAAAATGAATAAAGTAAGTATTAATTTATTAGGCCCAGTCGTATTATTAATAGTTTTTATAGCTATCTAAAATATAGCTACTTTACTCACATCTAATTTATAAACTTTATTATAAATAATCTTATAAGATTTATGTAATAATACATAAAATCTTTCAATAATGTTAATTGAGTAGTATATTTTTATTAGAATTGTTTTTATCTGAATAATTATTAATATAATATATTATTGAAATTCTTTTTTAATAAAATTAGTATTAGCGTTATAAATAATATACTCCAATGAATTAATATATGTATCAATCCAGTATTTATAGAGTTTATTCTATATATACTTTACGAATATATTATTTAACCATTAAACAATTTGAAAATATATAGTTTTATTAATAATATATAAAATAAAATTATTATTAATATAAAATATATTAATAAGTATTATATAATTAAACTTAAAATCCTTATTAGGCAGAAAGAACTTGAATCTATTGGGTGACTTATTATGAATTTAATAGTAATAATAAAACTTTATAAATTACTTAATTACTTCAAAATCTTTATTATATTTTAAATATTTAAATACTTTATAAAACTTATAAATAAATAAATAATTGAATTATTAATATATATATTATAATTCAATTTTTATAAAATAATATTTACTATTATTTATAAAGTAATTAATTAACTCTTAAATATTAATATTTTAAAGTAGAAATATATAATTGAATTATTAATAAATAAAATAAATATTTTTAAATATAATAATAATATTATTAAAATTATTATATTTAAATTTAAATTTATTTATATCCACTAAACAAAGTAAAAATAGAATATTAGTTTTTATTATATTTTATTCTACAATATTAAATAGAAGTTTTATTCAGAAAGAATTAATAAAAGTAATTATCCCAATTCTATATTAAATTATTACTTAGTTAATAGTAATACAATTATACTTAATATTCTTAATCTTCTTTTATATTAAATATTAATTATATTTAATAATAAATCTCTAAACTATATTTATATTAATTATAATCCCAAAGAATTTGTTTTTATAATATCTTTCATTACTTATAATAAATACTTCAATTATTAATATATAAGCATTTACAATATTATTAAAATTAGTCACTACTAAAAATTTATTACAAATATTTATTAATATAAAGAATATCCTGAAAATCTTTTTAGAACTATTTATATTAATAAAATACTAATTAATAAGATAGTTATTATTACTATTATTATTATCTTAATTATTTTCTTATTCAATATTAATAAAAAACTAATTATATTATTTTATAAAACTTTTATTATTAAGATTATTGTATTTATTATAATAATTTGTTTTTAAATAATCTTTTTCCTTTTATATATACTTATAATATCTATAGCCCTTTTTCTTACAATTAGAGAAATAATAGTTATTCTTACCTTTATCAAATAATATAAGAAAAAGTTATTTACCAGTATATTTATTATAAGGTTTTCAAAAAGAAATATTTGAAGATTTTAAAGATTTATTATTATAAAAATATTAATTTATAAAAAATATTTTAGTTAATATATTTTGCTTTAGAAATACTTTTTAATAAAAATTAATAGTCTATTTAATCTAATTAATTAGATTTGAAACATTCGAATAAAAATTATATATTACAAAGTAATATTTTAGGATATTATTATATATAAATAGAATCTTAATATAATATAATTAAAAATTATATATAATTACAGGAATAATATACTAAAAAAAATATAAATTTATAATTATTATATTAAACACTTTCTAAAAATCTATACTAAGGTTTTTTTTAATATAAATCTCAAATATAATATTATTTTATTTGAAAAGTATATTTTATTAATATTTAAATTTTTTGAAGTTCTTAATCATCATCTAACATAAACTTTGATATAAATCAAAGAAATTATTCAGAAATATCTGATAATACTCTCTAATTACTTTTAAAAATATAATTAAAAAAACTACTATAATTATTTTAATTAATATGAATACCCTATAACAATATTCCCTAAATATAGAGATTTTCAAATTAAAAGAATTATTAATATTTTTATATTTATTATCATCTCTATAAATCTTTAAAAGATTAATAAGATAATAATTTTAATTATATTAATTAATACCTTAATTATCCTTATAATTAAAACAATTAGAATTATTATTGTTCTTACTATTTCTACTATTATTATTACCATTTCCACCTTTACCACCACCCTAATTATTCTTATTATCGAAATTATCCAAATCATTATTATCATTAAATAATCCTACAAAGTTATATAAAATTTATATATACCTAAAACTATAAAATAAAAATAATTTTTTATATACACCAAAAAAAACAACTGAATTACCTATAACTTTACTAGATTTTAATAAAATTAGATAATCTTTCGGATTACTATTTAGAAGTTTATTAGAAGAGTTGATAGAAAAATTAATTTAAGATTTTATATTAAGTTCAATAAAAAAATTAATTTATTTAGTAGATATAAATAGTTTTATCTTATTAGTCTAATATTCCATAAGTTATTTCATAATCTAATTATAATGTTTTTTATATAAAAACATTTTTATAAGAATATTCTCAATATTTATATTAAAATTAATATATACTCAATAATATTATAAAACCTTACAAAAACTATATAATATTAACTTATTAATATTCTTAAAAAAAGATTACCAAATAAATTTGAAATTATATACTACTATTTTCTAAAGAAATACATTAGTAATATCCATATTCAAATATATAGTTTCTCTAAAAAGAAAGTAATTATTAATATAATATTCTATTATAATTCTAAATATAAATCCTTTAAAAAACTATTTAGTTACAAAAAGATTTTTTAAAAAGAAATAATTCTGAGATTCTTTCTTAAATTTTGTATCTCTTAAATTTTCTTTTTTTTAAACTATATTTTTAATAAAAGGGATAAAAGAAGAGACATTAATTATATTATTGAAATTATACTTAATATTGTTTAATTAATTAATATTAATAGTTTTGTTGTAAACTTCTATAATATTAGAAATAAATTGATTAGATTGCTTATCGGCTTACTTAAAGCTAGTGTTATATATAGTTACCCAGGATAATATAGTATTATTAATAGAAATAAAAAAATAAAAATAAAAAGATATTTTCGAATAATTAATTAAATAATTTGTAATATTACTAATTAATATTAATTCGAGAAGAATACGAAAGATATAGTACCCACATATTTATAAATCCTATATGTCTAATTGTATTCTATTTAAAAAGTTAGCTAAGTGGGAAGATAGTAGGTTTTATATAGGCACTACTAAAAGAGCTAATCTCTTTCGCATTCACTTAATCCCTTTAATACAGTAGCCATTATATTATATTAAAGTCATTCCTTTGAAGTGAATACCCTTTGTTCACACAGTATAGGTATAGTGAGTAAAATTATAGATTTTATTATTTTATTATTTTTTAGCAAAATTATATTATTCTTGAAATCTGAGTGGTTAGTGGTGTTAATAGAATTAGGGTTTTTTTGGTTATAGGTGATTATAGTAAAAAGTATTTTCTTAATAATATTAAATTTAATTAAAATAATAATAATAGGAAACAAATAAGAGTTTAGATTTTTTTGTTTTAGAATAATATAACTTTGATATAAGAAATATTTATTTCTTTTTTTAAAAAGATTTTCTAATTTTTTAATTAATATATTAAATTTAATATTTAACTTTTTAAGGTAATAAATAATTTAGAAATTAAATTGGAATAAAAATTCAAATTATTAAATTTAATAATAATTTAATAGCTTTATTATAATAAAGTACTTCAAATTTTTATAGTTAGTAATCATTTGAATTAGTAATATAATATTTTCCAATTTGGGGTATTATTTTTTAAAATAATAAATAATAATTAATAGTTTTTTATTATAAATCTTATAGTTATATTTAGTTATTAAATGTTTTTTAGAGAAAAATGTAATAGATCTTAGAATTTCTTTATTATTATATTGAGAGTGTATTTTAATAAATATATAATCAAAAATATTAATCTTCAAAATTACTTTCTTTTTTTAATTAAAGTTAATCAAAATAAAAACTTTAATAAATACTCTTTTTGATTAGTTAAAGGTGTTCTAGTAGATAAAGTTTTATAAAAATAGAATATTCTTTTTAATTAAGTTTATTATTGAATTAATAATTTTTAAGAAATCTTTAATAAATTATTAATAAAAATTTGTAAATTTAATAAATATTTATATATTGATTATAATAACAGGGGATTTTTAATTTATAATTATTTAGATTTTCTTTAAATCTATTTAAATATTATTTTTTTCTATAATAAAATCTAAAAATTTAATTTCGAATTTTAAAAATTTATATTTCTCAAATTTAATAAATAGACTAATTTTTCTTAATATTTATAAAACCTTTTAGATATAGTGAATATATTCCTCCTAGATTTTATCATATATTAGAATATTATTTAAATATATAATATAAAATACATTTAAGTATTTCTATAGAGAAACGTCAACAGATTCAAAAAGAAATCATTCAACTACTGAAACGATCACGAATCAA
>PQXH01000170.1:0-98017 GCA_004786125.1 Botrytis tulipae
TCGACCTCGACGCGCCCATCCCCTCCCTCCCCCTCCTCGGCCCCATCCTCCACTGGATCCAACCCCACTACACCGCCACCCCCAGCGGTCAGCTAACCACCAGCTCCCCCTTCATCGCCAACTACATCGGTCCCGCTCCTCCTCCCGGCAGTGCACCGCATCGCTACTCCTTCTACCTATTCGAGCAGCCGGCGGATTTCGACGCTGCGAAATACGCGCCCGCGGCCGGGAAACCGCTGAGTAATTGGTATCGCATGCGCTTTGATTTGGATGCGTGGCAGCAGATGGCGGGGTTGGGAGAACCGGTTGCGGTGAATTGTTTTTTGAGTAATTAGGTGGGTTGATTGGGGAAGGGGGTTTCGACTTTCGAGTTTGGTTGAGGTAAGCACGTGTTTGCGTGCGTTCGATACCTAGGTAGATATTGAGAGGTGTGCATTTTGCTACCCGTCATGAGATTTAGCAGGAAAAGATACGATACACGCAAATTGAGAAAATTGTCATCATCTCGTTTTAATTCTCAACGAGAAAGCATTGGAGTATCGATCTAATCCCTATTTCTATCTCTATCTATATACCTTACCTTACCTTCAAAATCTGCACTCTTTACTTGAGTCTACTCTTCACAAACATCACTCACTCACTACACATGCGTTTTCATTATTTCCTTGCTACCTACCTACCTACCAACCTACAAAACATATACATATATATGATATATTTCAAACAATGTTAACATTTTACTTTCCCAGTATCTATCTTTCTTATATCAAAGAAAGAAGAAAAGAACAAGAGAAATAAAAAAGATCAGATTCATCTTCCCACATCACGAATAGACCCACACGGTATACCATCACTCCCATCCCCTCTAAATTCCCGCTACATGTACCCTCATGAATCTTCTTTCGTAATTAAATCCATTCACCGTATCCTACTACGTATACCTCATAGCTCAGCTACAAATTTAGAATTCCATCTCTCTATCCATCCATCCATCCATCTTTCCAGGTATCCAAGCACGCTCCGAAAAGCTCTACAGGTGTACAGAAGTAGAGAAGTAAAATATCGAAAACACAAGATCCTCTCCCCTTTAAAACACCAGTCACAGGGTTACTTTTCGCCGCAGTGCATTCATCCACTTCAAGCGATATCTGGAATTTCCCGCAAAGTTCAACCCGCCATAAAAACTCTCCGCATCGATATTCAAGATTGTCTATCTCGACGACTTTATCAAGTATTAATCTTACAATGTACCTAGATAAAGTACCTATATTCTGTCTGGTAACTAATCGGAACACCATAGATTCTCCACTAATAGAGATCAAGGGATCACTTGGGGACCCCGCAGAGAATTTAAGAATTGACGAGAATTGACGAGAATGAGTACTACTCGTCTCCACGACCATGAGATGAACTCTCGAATCGATTATAGAGATCCCTCTAGCCCAAGTGGGTTGCAGGAATAAACATCGTATTTACGAAGAAAAGGCAACGGCAATCGCAATGTGATCAGTGGAAAACAAGAAAAATCGTAACTATCATTAGAGCTAAATACTATTTATTCTTTCAATCAAACCCCCGTACACGAAATACTCATTTCACATAAACGAGCTTGATTCTGTCCCTTCATTGCCATGAGATAACCCCTCTAATAAACATAAGCATTTTGGCCCAACGGCAACCATTCCGCCGCCTCACAAACAATATGTACACCATCTGCCTCGACTCTATAATTTTCCGGATCGACCTTCATCTTCGGCATCTGATCGTTGAACTTCATATCCTTCTTTCCAACTATTCTACAATTCTTCACCGCCTCTACGCGACTTTTCAAACCATAGGTTGCGATTGTGCCCGAAGAAATTGATGATTCAGAGACGAAGAGAATAGATGTAGAAGGGACTAGGGGTGCAAACATGGGGCGACAGATGATGGGTTGGACAGTTGGAATGGAAGCGTTAGGATCGCCCTAAAATCTGATTAGCAAAGAATTCGAGGAAACATGGGTGGAGGATGATCTACCATTTGAGCGTACGCGATCATACCACTCTTAATAATTGTAGTAGGCTTAGTTCCAAACCAAGCTGGATCCCAAACGACCAGATCTGCAAGCTTTCCAACTTCAATACTGCCGATAATATGTCCCATACCTTGAGCAAGCGCCGGATTAATCGTGTACTTGCTAATGTATCTCTTGACTCTGAAATTGTCTGCTCCAGTGCCTAGATCTTCTCCGAGTGCACCGCGTTGGACTTTATTTTTGTGGGCTGTATTCCATGTTCTCATGATGACTTCTCCACAACGACCCATTGCTTGGGAATCCGAAGACATCATGCTGATTGCTCCCAGATCATGGAGAATATCTTCGGCTGCAATCGTTTCGGCACGAATTCGTGATTCTGCAAAAGCGACATCTTCGGGAATGTTCTTGGAAAGATGATGACAAACCATAAGCATGTCTAAATGCTCATCGAGTGTATTTCTAGTATAAGGCCTTGTAGGATTGGTAGAGGAAGGGAGGACGTTTGGATGCTCGACAACACTGATGATATCGGGCGCATGGCCACCGCCAGCTCCTTCTGTATGATAAGTGTGAATAGCACGATTTTTGAATGCAGCAATTGTAGATTCAACAAAACCTGACTCGTTTAGAGTATCGGTATGAATCAAACATTGAATATCGAGTTCATCGCAAACCGTGAGACAAGAATCAATAGCCGAAGGTGTAGTGCCCCAATCTTCATGTAATTTGAGTCCACAAGCTCCGGCAATAACTTGTTCACGGAGTGCAGCGGGATCACTGTCATTTCCTTTGCCTGTTATTCCAACATTCACTGGCAGGGTATCACAAGCTTGAAGCATTTGTCGCATGTAATTTTTTCCAGGTGTGCAGGTTGTAGCACTAGTTCCAGCGCTATTTACATATTAGATAGCATATAGCAAAAGTTTTTATTTCACTTACCTTGGGCCAGTGCCGCCTCCTAGCATCGATGTAATACCAGACGAGATAGCTTCATTGACTTGTTGAGGGCAGATGAAGTGAATATGAGTGTCGAAGCCACCAGCAGTAATAATTTTGCCTTCCCCAGCAATAACATCTGTACATGATCCAACGATCATATTTGGACTGACGCCATCCATCACATCTGGGTTTCCAGCTTTACCAATACCTACTATTATACCGTTCTTGACACCAATATCGGCTTTATAAATACCAGTCCAATCAACAATCAAAGCATTAACAATAACGAGATCCAATGATATATCATCAGGTATACCTGTAGCCTGGCCCATACCTTCTCGTAAAGTTTTACCACCACCAAACTTACATTCATCGCCGTAAAAAGTCAAATCCTTCTCAACCTTGATCCAAAGATCGGTATTACCTAGACGAATAGTATCACCTACAGTTGGTCCGAACATAGTTGCGTATGCTGTTCTATCCATTTCGAATGCATCAATAAATGCAGCATCTCCACTTGGATCTGGGGTATGCGCGAATCCTGCCTCTTGAAGATTGACTAAAATTTCTTCCACTCGTGAAATATCTACTTTTCCAGTAGCAACGTGATTTCCACCACGGATGACTCTGTTGCCACCAATTTCTACTAGTCCTACGGTTTTGGTGTCTCCAGGCTCAAATCTAACAGAAGTACCGGCTGGAATATCGAGTCTGTAACCATATGCTTTGATGCGATCAAAATCGAGTTGTGGATTTGTCTCAATGAAATGATAATGAGATCCAATCTGCGAATATGAGCAACTTATCATCAATGTAAAATCTTAGACTCACTTGTATTGGTCTGTCTCCCTTACTTGTCACTCTCAATTTTATTCTCTTTCTCCCTTCATTCAGCTTGACTTTACCTTTTACAGTAACTAAAGCACCGGGCCGTTTCGTCGATTCGTATTCCGCATCCAATGGCAATGGGAAAAGATCTATATCTGGAATTGGAAGAAAGCTTCCATAGAGAGCCTTCGCCAAATCTCCATCATCTGTACTTATTGGATGATGTACCGTCACCAAGTATGTTCCTGTTGGAAAAGTGCCTTCGACCATAATTTCCGTAAGAGTCGAGCAAACCGCAGGTTGTACATGACGACGCCCGAGCATCGTTGCGCCAATTGACATGAGATCTGCCACTGTATGATTTCCATCGCGAATGAGCTTTGAGGTCGTCAGTTCGTACTCTTTTCCTGCTATTAGGGGAAAGACGGTCGCCAGACCTCTTGAAGATTATTTGCTATAAGCGCCTTGTATCAATTAGTGACAATCTCATAACATATTTTCGAGTGCTTGAATGAACTCACAACTGCTTCGGAATGATTGAGCTTTACTCCTCGCGCAAGTCTTCGTTGTGCCAGCAGACCAAGCTGAGAGATAGCAAGCTTATCTATCTGTGTTGTTGATCCCAAAAATTAATTCCTTTGCTTGAATGCTGCCGCGATAAGGGTCTAGACTTACTTCTTTAGGTATGAGATGCATCTTTGATACTGCTATGTATCTCCTCTTCAATTGAATATGATTAATTGCATTAGATGATGTTTTGTAGGAAATTAGACATAATTTAGAGCTTCTCAAATGCTAAGTTTTGCTCAGGATTTAGAGATAAGTCACACCCCTCCGTTCTATCTAACTGATAAGGGAAGATTATGACAAGGATGGATGTGTCAACTGAATTTTGGCAAAGTCGAGATCTTAAAGAATCATTTTCAAGATTAAGGATAGAGGTAGAGGTAGAGGGCGATCCATTCACATCATCGACGAATAGGTACCACAGAATTGCGCTGTCGGTTGTACAAAGTACATGCATTGCATAACTAATTTTGAATTATCGTACCTACTTTAGTATCTCTCAAAACGTTTCTTTTCCAACCAATCCATCGCACATCTCAAAAGAAAAATGAATGCTTCTTCTGAAGACTCTGCCTGCTGTGAATGGTTCAACAGCTTTCCGTATGATGCGCCAATGGTTCAAACAAGTTCCGAATAATTGGTCCATTGCCAATATTTCTCCCGAAACACCGATTCCTAACAGCCCTAATCCTTTTTGCCCTTCAAACGCACAATATATACATGGTATAAAACTCCAGAGATTGACAAGAACAACCTTGCCACGCTGAAATGCTCATCAAATCATTAATATTTACAATTGGGCCCCTAAGAATAGCCGGGGAAAGTTTTGGATAATGCGCGACGGACTATCGTGGCTCGTTAGTTTGGAAAGAGTATGAAGTTGAGAAGCGCCTACAGAGTGATCGATGCCTCGTTTGGACCAAGTCAGGGTCTTCTATCGAAGGCTCTTGTGCTGCAAGTTCTTGAATTCGTTGCTGGGCTCTCTCTCGCCGGGAAAGGTTGTTTTGTAACACCTCGACCCCTAGTACACTATTGGCCTGTGGTTGAGAGTGTATTGCACTTGTCGTCAATGGCGGTCCCGTCGCGATCGGTGATGCAACTGTCATTTGTACATTATTTGTTTGGACTGTCGAAGTATTAGATATTCGCCTGTTGAAACTAGCGCCTAAGATTCGGGGAAGAAACCTCGGTTGACCAGCCTGAATATCATGATTATCCTCTGCTATAGTGATACGAGATCTCAATCTTCGCATATTCCTTTCTCTGTTGACCATTGCGTTGGTGATTTCTATTGGGCATTGTCCGATAGGCAAGACGCTCTTTTTGCATAGAGGACATAATGAACTATTATTGCCAAGAAAAGGATCGATACATTCCGGATGGAATATATGACCACACGGCAACTCGCGAATCAATGTAGTTCCACTTTCGAAGTCATCTAAACAAACAGGACATGTAGGCTGAGAGAATATCACAGCTCGTCTCCCCAGATCTGAGATGAAAAGTGGAGAATTTCCCAAATTGGGTACGATAACAGTTGGTGATGATGCCTTGGATGCCGAGTCATCGCAAAATGAGATTTCATTTGCCTCCGCGGAGACGCTTTTATCGGCATGGATCCCCTCGACTGTACTTGAACGTAGATGCACCAAAGCAGGTTGTCCAACAAAATGATACGTAAATATAGGCATCTGATCGATGATCTCTTGTGGAACGGTGAGTCGCTTGATACCCAGTGCCTCCAAGTTTACCTCCCCGATTTCCACTCGTCTTGTTAAAGCCCGCCTTCGACTTCTCTGGAGATAATGCATAGAGCCGGAAGTGATTGCGAGCATAGAGGCCAGTACAGCAACAATAATTAACAAAAATTCCCACAAGTTGGGGAGATTTGTGCCATGAGTCACGCTAAGCTGCGTATACACTCGTACGTAATCTCGAGGGTCAATTCCTGGGAATGTGGATAGTTCATGACCGTTTGGTACGTCTGTAAGATTGCCGGAATATAGACTTATTTCGCGCATCATCCTCTGTCCAACACTTCCAGGAACAGCGTATACCGGATATTTGTTTGTGGACTTCCATGTTCCGCCGTCTTCAAGTGCCCACTGATCCGAGCTGATTGCTGGTGGTCGACTTGTACTATTATCTGGTGGATAGAAGATGAAAGCTCGTATTGGGTCTTGTCGCGCTGCAGCTAAATAGCCTTTTGTACATTCTATGCTGATCCAAGGTGCTAGCGCAATTAATGTGAAATCTGTTGCTGGGAGATTGGCTTGTCGAGTAGCATTTGAAGGAACATATTGTTTTGAAATGTTGTAGCATGTGTGTTGATCATCCAGATCTGGCACGTAAAGAAAGCCGCCTATTGTACCGCTCGCATCTGCATTGTGAGTTGATAATGTTTGTAAGTTATCGGTAATGGTCTCTGCATAAGATATGTTTGGCTATTGACAGATTAGATCAATACTTTGTCTAATCGTCCCATAACATACATTCAACTGATTAATGACGCTCGTGAGCTGATCATTTGTGGCCAGGTTATTCCATTCTTCATCCGGAAAGAGTAGACTGCAATACAATTATTAGTAGATGTCTAAGATTTTGTGGTGTGGAAATGCGTGTTGATTGATCGGCATAGAGATGAAGAGCGAGGTAGAGAGAGAGGTTGATGGTGACGACGATAACAGAATTTCGGTTTTCTTGACAAAAAAACACGACATCGTATTCAGTAAAGCACCCAGAATCGGACAACAGGAGTGAATAATGAAGACCTGCTTGCACATACACGGAATTATCGACTTCTTTTAAAGCTTTCATTTGTTAGTGAATATATATAGAACTTGGAGAGTGAAATTTATGGATAGCCAAGATTCTTGACATCTCGGCGCCAAGCATATGGGGGGACTGTCTGAAACGGAAACTTACCCATATTCAAAATAAATAGCGCGCAGGATCTATTGCGCCGGGCAAAGACCCTTCGGCAAACTGTATGATGGTTACAATTACCATAAAGTGAATTGCAGAACGTGATTCTTGAATTTTTGAATGTTTTCTAACAATTGTTAAAGGATCTTGAAGGATATATTTTCGTACCCATATTGTTCAAAAGACGGGATATACCAAAAGTAGGGAGATTCGGAGAGTCAGGAAGACCAGGGAGGATACCTAGTATGCATGGGCGGCTAGCGAAAAAGCTTGATCATCTTTTCGCTCCACGTTTGACACCCACAATTTTCATCCCGGAAAGTTTTTGGTCTTAGGTTTCATGCTCGTTAGAAGGAACTTCCCCCGATGTCAATGTATTGCTGATTATTAATAGGAATGAGAGAGAGAGAGGATGCGAGGTCTTGAGTAAGAGTTTGAGAGGGAATTTTGTGAATGATATGCATGTATTACATATTTGTGTCCCAGTATGAAATCTTCACATAGGATACCTAGATGGATGTATGGGGTAGTAGGTGATGGGTGCTGTGCATGTACCGAATCTAAACTACCGGTAGGGAGTGGAGATGACATTATCACAACTTGTTGCATTCCGTTCCGTACTCATCTCATATCGCTCTAGAGAATAAAAAGGAAGCACGGTACATATCAATCACATTTCACTGTAAACCAGTCTGTGCTCATATAGCATCTAGAATCTAAAAAATAAATAAATTCCAGTACAGTACCACGCTGTACTCAAATAACATCTAAAATCTAGAAAACAAAAACATAAATTCCATTAGTACAACATATTCTTGTAGTCCATTATGTATTGATACAACATCTAGACTCTAGAGAATGAGAAAGAAATAAGTAATACAACATCTCGTTGTACTCAGTGCATCCCCCTCGTCTTGAGTCTCTCGTATTGGTAGACAGTATTTTCAATATACTTTTTTCAACACCACTGGCGTCTCAAATATGTATTAATCGCGTAATGGCGCCATTCTGACGATCGTTCAGCCAGCCCAATGCAAAACGCTAATGAATTTAGGAGATTCTTGAAGCAAAATGTAGTTCAACCAATTAGAATTCATGAGGTGCTGTTCCCTGTCTATCACGTGCTGATAGACATCCGGAACAACTATTCACCTAGCCTTATCTTCAACGGGCTAGCTCCACCGTAATTCAACTAAGCAATCATCACGACCTAGGTAGGTAGGTACCTAACTCCACATCTGACAAGAAAGTAGACAACATCCATAGCATTTGATATTTATCCATAATTTTGATATTCAATACTTGTTGATTATTCCTTTATAGATTAGTTGTTAGAAATCAAACTGATGTCAAGGCCCTACCGAAATTCAACAAACTGACACCATAGACGCACAATCCGACTAGATTCTAGAGTCTCCAAGTCCATTTCCACATACATCTCATACACTTGCGCCTATCATTACAATGCCCCCCATGGCAAGTCAGAAGGGAACGGGAAAGAAGGGTCGGGATCCCCGCCAATCTCGAAGTCGAAACACGACACCAAGTCTAGCAGGTACCGCGAGCTCAGTCGCGCCTTCTGACGCCGGAAAAACTCCCTACACACAAATTCCAATTAGTATTCTCAGGACTTCAGTAGCAGATGAAATTGTCGACCAACATGCTTCCGCAATTCCCAACTCAAGAGAGCTCGAGGCCCTTATGCAACGTATGGAAAGATTAGCTGCAAGCATAGATGAACGTGCTGCGGTATGCGACAAGGGTATGCGAGTTCTGGCACAATCAAGGAAGGATAGGAACGAGGAACTGGAAATTGAAAAGCGAGACGAAGAACTGAAAGAAAGAATGAGGAGAGACCAGGCGGATGAAGATGAGCGTGGGAGACATAAGGCTCACAAAATCAAAAAGAGAAAGGATGTCAGTAGTGCTAGAGAAGAGCGGCCATTGACACATGGTGCCCATGGTTTGGCACCACAAGATGGATCCAATATTGGTAAGTCACCTTTCGATACGGTATACAGATTAGCATAGTATTGATTTTGCACTTTACTTCAAACCGTACCTCGCTAATTCAATTCACTTGCAGAAGTCGCCGTTCCAAGCCGTGACCATACACATAAGCATCACAGAAAAGTATCAAAAGAACGAGACAATGATTCAATAAGCTCGTCGCTTTCACCGCCTGCTCCCGCAACACCAACCGCAGGTATGAACACGGATACGAAACCAAATGGCACTGCCGAAGACGAGTCCAGCTCCGATGAACATCAACCTCCTCCAGTACCCAAAATCGCCAATTACCAGACATTTGGAGCAGATCCATCTACATTTCCTGATCCAACGGTCTACGAAATTACAAAAATAAAACCTGGAGACCCCAGGATGAGTGAGGAAGAAAAAAAGAAGGTTTATTCTGTAGCAGCCTATCCGAGGAATGATCTTCATGATCTTATCCCTGGAACACCACCAGACAAAGATTTCAGCAACGCGAAACCCACAAACCAAGTACAAGCTAATACTTTTGCGACGTATCTGGAGCCATACTTTCGGCCATTCACAGAAGAAGATCTCGCATTTCTACGGGAACGTGGTGATCGTGTGAATCCATTCATGATTCCTAGACGTGGAAAGAAGCACTATACCGAAGTCTGGGCTGAGGAAGATGGCGCAATGTCAGTTGATACACCAAATCAAGGGCGAGATAAATTACCACCAAATCAAGCCCGTGGAAGTATTGATGAAATTGATGATGCAATAGCGGAGACGGATCAAATTTCTGCTGGCCCAATGTTATCGAGATTATTGGCAACTTTGAGACCGGAAAATAGAGCGGCTCCTTCCGAAGACAAACCTATGACCAACGGTGTGAGCAATGGCGAAGGTAGTTTCAATGGTGAGATGAACGGCGACATGGGGGAACCAAGCCAGCATAGCGAAACATCTCCATTACCCCCTGCAACTTTTATGGCTGAATCAGCATCAGAATCATGGAAGAAAGCAACCCACCCAAAGCTTGATCATGCGCAAATAGATGAAAGGATTAAACAAGAGCTTCGACATATTGGATTTCTACCGCCTGATGCCGAGCCCGATTACGATGCTCATTACGATGACGAGATAGCCGCGCGACTTCGTTTCCTCCAAGCCAAACTCAAAGAGCAATCGATTATAAACGGCGCACGTAAAGCTCGATTACAGGAAATCACGAAGGAGCGTATGGCTCATCAAGAATACCAAACTATCCTTGAAGATCTTGACGGTCAAGTAAATGCAGCCTATACCAAACGATCCCGCACAATCGGAAAGACCAAAAAGAACAAGAAAGCTGGCGGTGCTGGCGGTGGTAATCAAGCTGTCAATGGCGCTGCTGGTACAGCAAGACCGGGTCTTGGTGATATGACCAAATCATTGATGGAAAAACGTCAAAAGTGGATCAAAAATATTGGGGCAGTTTTTGATGATGAACGGAATTTAGGGAAAGTGCCTCGTGCAAAGGACGAGGGCAGCTCAATCTTCAAGCCTGAAATTATGAGCGAATTCATTCGAAGAGAAAAGGATGGGTGGGATGATGATGGAGAAGAAGAATAGTCTTGTAATTTACAGCTATCCTTGACAATGGACCATATTGATGAAGGGAGTTGAGGGATTTTCAGCTACATTGTTAGCTTGGCAGGTAGCTATGGAGTTCACGGACAGCGAGGTTGCATTAGTATTGCAGATATAGCGTATGGTCTTTATGAACGAATGGATTGCTTAACTTCATGGTATATATTGAATTGTTCATTTTTTGGACGAGATGTTTGTGTTAGGGGAATCAATGGGTAGGCAAATAAACTGCCCATTCTTTGTGAATGATATAAAGTGACTTCGAGTAGTACATGAGAGTCTTGGAAATAATTTATGAGAGTTACACAAATTATCTAATTCATATGCAGCTGATTCTGTTATCTGTTTATTATGACGGCTCTAAATGGGCAGATGCATTGCACGTTCCTTTTGCCCGTAGTTTTTTGCTTAGAGGGTACCACAATAGTCGAATTTGTTTTGGAGAATGCATGTCGATGGACTACCGTGTTTGACATTGGCGTTTGAAATTGTAGGGGGGGGCCTTTCTGACATTGAAGTATGATTCAAATACCCATATCGAGTTGGGAGAAATGCTCGAGAACGTACATTGTATTGATCGAGGTTTTCGTCATTATAAAGAAGCTGCAGACGTAAGCTTTTCAGTTCGATTAATATTGGAATATGTAAGATTACATTCACTTCAAACTTGCTGGTCAAGAGAAGCGATATACAATTCGCTTTCCTGTCTGTGATACTCATGGCCATTATCGTCAATTTTCTTGTCCAATTCGAACTGGATGTTCTAGTTCGAAATACAGATAAGAACATTGGATGAGCCAAATCAAGAGGGAGCGTTGGTCGGGGTTTCCAGAAGAGGCAACGTGCCTTCCACTTTCAGGAAGCAAAAAAAAGTACAAGTAGGTAAACAAACAACTACAACTCACCTTTTCAAAAACAACCAACGATCTTAATTATGTCCTCTCCTCTTGAAACTTCCCCAATACCTCTCAAGTCTCCCCGAGATAACTTGGGATCTTCAATCATGGAATCGGCTTACAGAACACAGCAAGATTTGATGGCCAAAAAAGCAAGAGAAAATGGAATTCCAACGTCTGAAATTACAAAACAATTTCAGGCAACACTAAGCCAGATTTATCAGCAAAATCCGCAATGTACTGAGGCTTGGGCATTGGGAAAAGCAGAATATCACATTGTATGTAAACTTCCAGCTATCTCTTTTGTATTGCATGAGTTCTCCACGCCGGCATTCAAATACTGACGGCACGCTCTAGTGGACCCAATTCTGTGAGTTTCAATGTTTCATTTCATCCATATAGAATTGATGTGATTTGGCTGGGTAGGTAAGATTCACTTCTAATCCGATTGTAGTTCCAAACGACCCATGGCCAGGTACCCTCCCCAAGACATCACAATTATCCTTCAGTAATGAGACAATGAGCTCCGAGTCCGGCGAGATTATGAGTTCGCCGGAGAAGGGCTCGTTGAGTTTCCCAAGCAGACCGAAGCCTAGCTTGTCAATCAAGATCGAAGATTTGCTTCTTAATGCAGCTGGCAATTCAAATGTTTTGCCAGTATACCGAGAGGCATTGGTAAACATGAAGGAAAGATATCCACGCGAAAGCTTGGAGTGGCAACAGTGGATGGCAGGAAGTAAAGTCTGGGTGTCTAATTGTATGCATTTACTAGAGGATCGGGTTCAGATGTCTCTTTGCTAACTTATCATTAGTTCGTCAAAAGGGCACCTTTCCCTGCGACGAGCCACCTAGGTCATACATTCTCCGATCTTCAGATACCAATCGCCTCGAAACTATACGTTCTCGCCGTAGTGGCGAGGGTAAGTCTAGAAGCGAACGATTTGGTAGTAAATGGCAAGCTGAAGAGGCGACTAGTCGACGTAGATCTAGGTCGCCTCCGATTGAAAAGATGGGAAGAGACAGATACCGACAAGATAGGTCCGAAGGAACCACAAGACAAGGTAGGACAGTCAAATCCGAAGAGTCGCCACGAAATTTAAAAGCAATGAGAGTTGGAGAAACAAAAAAAGACAGTGGGATTGTAACGAAGGCCAGAGTGGATGATCCATTGACTTACGGACCAAAAGAGAATGAAATGCAAAAAAAAGCATACAGTATGGGTGGTGTTGCGTTCCGACATGTTTTCTTTCGTGCTCTGCAAACCAGTAGAGATTTTGTAAGAGCGCGTCATCCTAACTGCGACCGTTCTCAAAGACATGTAAGTCTCAGGTGTTTCTTCATTACCAAATACCCAGATGCCCAAACCTCCTTCATTGTCCAATTGTCATCTTATCGTTGACTTTGATACTAACTTCACTTAGTGGCTTGCCGATCGAATGGCATGGGAGACTGTTTTCAAGAATGAACCATTCCCCTGGTTGAACGACAAACCACCAGGAGTTCCTTCATCAGCCAGTTTACCACCAATTCACAAAATATCGAGGGAGATTATTGGCAATTACTCCATGGCTTCCCCACCGGCTCAAATAGTTTCCAGTGGTTCCAATACCGGTCATCGTTCGGTATATAGTATGACAGGTAGCAAATCGACACAATCGAGACCTTCCTCCGCTTATAACGCAAACCCATCTGTCGGAACAGCTGTATCTGGCGGTACCACTCCTTTTGGATCAAGTCCTGAGATGCCGAGAAAGCTCTCAGCGGTACTACTGAAAAAAGGAGTGATGAACACTATTGGCGAGGAGTCCTCGGAAAATAATGGAATAAATCTTGCCGAGGGCAAGAGAGAAGTGACTATCAGAAAGAACACACTTTTCCGTGCTCTTCTAGGAGACTGGGATGATTCGTTCAAATCCGTCCAGAGAGGTCTTGGAGTTACAATAGAATGTGAGTGATTCTTCTTCTTCCAATTATTTTATTACTTTCAAACTCATCATCCTAGATCATGAAGATGCATCTGGACACTTCAAGCTCACTATCGAGCCATATCAGCCTGGAGATAATGTAGCGCTCGAAAGAGCGTACAAGTTCCTTGAGATCTGGAAGAGATTGATATACTCTGATCAGTTAATCAAACTTGAACATTTCTGGGCCCAGTATAAGAATCATGACAAGACGACTGCAGTAAGTAACAAAAAACGACCGTTTGATTCGAGCTTCCAACAAGTCAATCTTTCTTTCACTAAAGAATCGCTTTCTAATTCTATTAGGTCAACCGCACGCCTATGATACATGTTAATGGCAAGATGATCCTTTGTCAAGGAAAATTCGGTGATCTCTGTGATTTCTTCTCACAGGAGATTCAGAGATATCAATCCAAAATGGCTGAATATGCTGATACTGAAAATGCACTTGCCTGCAGTACCCTATTTGAGGTCAGGCCATACGACATTTACCTCAGCAGTTACCCACTTCCGATACTGCTTGATGTTGATACCAAAGCAAGAAATAAGATGCTTGATGACCATGATGCCTTCCTGGAAGAGTGGGTTCGAAGCTCTTTCCAGAATCGAATAAGCTTATCGGACATGAGCCACGAATATGCAAGGAGGAGCGACCAAAAGCGTATGGAACTAGATATGGATTTGGATGAGCTTCTTAAAGAAGGAGCAAAGGCGGCAAATCAGATGTCATGATTGTAGAGGTAGTGATTTTTAGGTCTTATATTTGCTCTTGTTTGGTAAGAATACTAGTTAGCCGTATACGTAGTTTACATACAATCGTAGATTTTTCGAATTAATACGACAACACCATGCATTCTTGACTGTTTATCAAAATATAAGCATTCAAAGGTTGAAATCCCTATTGCCAATTCCACCAGTTCTCTTCTATTCTCTTGTGGGACATAAAGAAACGTCCATTTGGGCAAGTGGTGTAATGTATACTGCGGGGTAGAATCACGTGGTAGCCTGTCTTAGCGTGTCTTTTGTCGCGTTTACCTAACAGTATCATCCATTTGTTCTTCTCCAATTCAAACTCTAAAACATCTTTGAAGAGTTCGATCAAAATTATCCCAACTTGAGATATTTCATCTAGATCTGAATAATATGGAAATAGATCCTTCAAAATGTCAACGTTTGGCGGGTACATGCCCGAGTTCCCTGATATACGTGGTAAGTGAATATCTTTCATTCAGCAAATAAGAATTATGCTGGATCAAACATTCAGCGGCTTGTTTCAATAAGCTTGTGACTGACATTGCTCTAGTCGATCATTTTCGCCAAATTATAGGTCGAACTGCTCCGCTAGCATGCTTCTTAAGTCACGTTCATAGCGACCATCTTGAGGGACTTGACAATGATCGTATCAAACTGCCATTTGTTTACTGTTCAGCAGCTACCAGAGAAATTCTGTTGAGACTCGAAAAGAGAAGAGACCGCTTGAACTTGGCACAGGGTATTTTAGAAAAGGAGAAGAGAACTTATAAACATTTGAAGAGTGTTTTGAAACCGATTCCATTGGAGACTCCAACATTAATTGAGTTGGCGCCGAAAAATGAAGTAAGGGTTACATTGTTTGGTGCCAATCATTGCACAGGGGCAGTAATGTTCTTGTTTGAAAAAGAGAAAACTGCAGTCTTGTATACTGGGGATATTAGATCGGAACCATGGTTCGTCAATAATTTGACACGAAATCCATTCTTGATCGAGTACACAAGCGGCATGAAGACTTTAGATTGTATTTATCTCGACACAAGCAACACTGGACCATTAGCATTCCCTACAAAGGCTGATGGCCTGAAGGAGATGATTGAGAAAGTCAGAAAATATCCACCAAATACCAAATTTCACTTTTCGGCCTGGACGTTCGGATATGAAGAGGTTTGGGCAGCGCTATCACGAACACTCGACTCGCAGATTCATGTGGACAGATACAAGTACAAGTTATACCAATCGCTACGTCAAGATGGGTCTGATGGTCAATCACGATTCTTGGCACCTGAGGGTCCTGTATTAGTCGGGTGTATTGTTGGGAATGGCCCAAAAGAGGGTTGTTTGACTACTGACAAAAGCGTACGAATCCACAGCTGTGAGAAGGGAATGGGCTGCTCGGCTTATGGAGAGGATGATATTGTGTTAATACGCCCATTTATTGCCCGTGGACCAGATGGAGTGGAAATAGCAGAAGTAGGTATTGGAGGTGGCTGGGGCGATCTAGTACCAAGTTATGAAGTCGCTATGGATTTTGATGATGTCAAGGAATTTCTAGAGACAGTGTAAGTTTACACTAATTTCTGGATGGATTTGTACTAACATTTTAATGAGTTTTGCCGAGACAGATCAACCCATAATTGAAGACATTCGACGTATGCTTCTTGCAGAACTGATATCTACGAAGGGGGCCATATCATTAGATGGTATGCAATTTGGTAGCGATACAATCTCTCTAAAGGGACTTGGTGAATCTTTGCTACGAAAGTTGGCACAGAAATCTACTGTAATACCCGACAAGAAAAGAGACTCCGTTCCTGAAAACGGTCTCCCCAAAGTAATCACATTTCCATACTCACGTCACTCGTCATATGCCGAACTTTGTCATCTTGTTGAAATCTTCAAACCAAAAGACGTGTATCCATGTACTGTGGATGAAGAAGAATGGCATGAAGGTATGTGACAAAACCTACCATCCTTCCCATTTTGTTATATAACTACATACCCCCATACCACTCTAACACTTCCCAATTTCTCGAAGACTAATTCTTTGCAGGATTAAGCATGAAAACTCTCTTTGGCGATCATTGCTCTGCTTCTATTTTTCGGCATGATAGTGAAATGCGAGGACTGGTTGCTATTCGTGTTGCCGAAATGGCCATGACGCCAAGCCAACAAACGCAAACAACAACTGCGTCCAAATCTTCTCCAATGTCGACAGGCCATTTTGAGGAACTCACTTTAACAGCAGCCAGATTGGATAACGAAAGTGGTCCCTCCACGCCAACTGAAGGGACAACTAGAATTGGTCGACAATCAATGTCTAACTGGTCGCAAGAGCTGGCATCCTCATCTCCAGTTCCACTACCTCAAATAAGTGCCATCAGCTTCAAACAGATACCAAGATCAGTTGATACAAATTCAGACTTGAGTTCAAGCCGTCAAGCGTCGCAGCGAAGAGCGGCCGCGGATATGATTAGTCCACCACCCTTGAAACGCGTTCGGCTTAGCGAGGATTCCCAAGTGAGTGATCCAACGTAAGCTTCTCCGAGTGTTTCTATTGTTCCCACCTAAAAAGAGATAATTTCTGCTTCTTCATCCCTTCCCCTTGTAGTTTCGTCTCATCGGGTTTTTTGATGTGTGGTTGCTGACTCTCCATGTTCCAGGTCTTCTAAATCGCCTACTCCTCCAAAATCTGTCATGGACGTGGAACAACAGATCGTAGAGTCCTCCGCTGAGCTCAGCGGCGACAATGTTGACTTGATAGCCCCACTCAAAATTTTGATGGAGAGACTTGGCAATGTACCTGCACTCGTTGAACAAACGCGGAAAGCATTACTGGAACTCAATACCGGCGAGTTGGATGTTGAAGCGTACATTGCTCAGGATCTACCGACCATGGATTCCATTCATACACAAATTGATCAGCTTGTGCCACCACCCATTCTGTCGGCGCTATCTGCTAGTATGCAATCACTTTCTCACAAAGTCGTCGCAGATTTCATGGAATTGCGTGATCATGTAGGCTTGTATGCATACCTGGAAATAGAGGTGGGGCTGTATATACGTCGCCAATTGACACAATTGCAACACCTCACCGAAGAATTCAAACATATCAAATTGTATTTGGATCAATCCCCGAGTCAACGGAAGTCCTGGAGATCTAACATAAGTCTGGAGAGCATGTCGCAAGTATTCACACTTGAAGCCAATAGCGACGCACATACAATGGATCATCAAGATATGTCCACGCCCACGGACGAGAATGAACTAGCAGCAAACGGCACCACCGAGAATGATGAAAATGTCTTTTCCACATTGTCAGAGGAAGAGGATCTTCACGGAGATGAGAATTTCCCCTTTTATGACCCAATTGATAGGATCATTCGATGTGGAGATTGTGGTCATGAAATTTGGGAGGATACAGCTGGAAGGATAGATTCAACACTCGGATTTTGCACTGGCTGCGGCAATGGAATTAACCCCTTTTATGAGGATGCTGATTTTCCTGGGAAAATCCCTCGTATCTACGAAGATGAATATGGAAGCGAGGCTGACGAAGAGAGAGCTCGAGTATTGATTGGGGATACACATCTCGATTATCAATCCTCGGCTTACGATACCCAAGACGAGGATTCCGAACTCGTTTCGAAAGAAGATTATGAAGTTGATAGTTTTATTGACAACTCCGAAGTGCTAGAATCCGATCCAGAGTCCGAGACTTCTGATAGTGAGAGTGAAGCGGAGGTAGATTATAAATCCGCGTTCAAGAAACTGCAAGCGAATTTTGACCTGCTAATGAATGATTATTGCGAGTTGGCGGATGAGTTTGACGATTTCAGGCATGAGATGCTTGGTACGAGCGAAGAGGAAGATGATGGGGATAGGGAGGATAATGATGAGGAAGAGGGGGTGAGAAGAGATGAGTTAGGGGCACATGTGGTCGATGTGTTGGTGAAGCAGGGGGAGCTTTTGGTGGAAGATGTACTTGTTTCGTCGTTCACAAGTGTTAGTGGAGAGGATGGAGAGGGAGATGTGGGTGGTGATGAATTCAGAGACGAAAAACTCGAAGAAAATGAAGCCAGGATTGTTGAGGTTATATCAATCACGTCTTCTGATCCGAGAGGAGAAAGTATGGAATTGTGATGGACGATATAGTTGGGGTTGCTTCACTGGTGAGAGGCGGGAGAACGGATCGGTTATTTGCTTCTTACGATTCTTACGATAAATTTTGATACCCGGAATTTGCTTTTCGCATTGGTGTTTGCTGGGAAAGGATGGATGGCAAGATTCAAAAAGGTATTTTAGAGGGAGAATGGTATAGGTATTGCGATGGGTATAAGGCTCTACACGGTTCAGTGTCTGATCCCATACACGCGAATATAGATGTGGAGAATTTGCTTTAGCATTCATATTGCTGTTTATTTGTTATGATATCATAGAAGATCAAACAACGCAAGCTTTTCTTTATCTAACTTTGCAATTTGATTCATACTACATCCTATTCGCATTACAACTCGTGTTTACGTTCACGTCACATGCCTAGCACGAGCATACGATAGCTCCCCTAAATAATAAGGTAGCAATTGCTTACTATTTTGTTAAGGATAGGATGTCTATGTGTATACAGTATATTATATGACCAAATATCCTTAAATTTCAATCTTCAGTCTTGAGCTCAGCATATCAGAATTTGTTTGTTTGTTTAGTTACCATTTGTTTACTCTATATTTATTTATTGATTTGTTGATCTATTCTTACCTTCACCCCTCACCTTTTCTTCCCCTCAGCTCCCCTCACCTTTTCTTCCCCTCAGCTCCCCTCTTCTCCCATCTCCACATCTCATCCCAGCTCAGCTCAGCTGGTAAAGGATTATAGTGATTATAATTATGAAATCTTACCTGCATATCATGTCACTATATCACCACTTCCTACCAAATTTTCATACACGTATAGTACCCGGGTAGATACGCAATGCAATGTGAAGAAATCACGAGGTGTGGGGTGTGGAGTGTGAATGAGTGGATGGGAGGGGTTTTGGGGGGTTTGTTCCAGCTCTGCTAGGTTTTGTGTCTGGGTTTGTGTCGGGGTTTGTGTCGGGGTTTGTGTCGGGGTTTGTGTCGGGGTTTGTGTCGGGGTTCCGAAGGGTTGGTTTGCGGGTCGAGGGAGGGGAGGGGCGAGAATGGAGGGGGGGTGGGGAGTGGGGGGAGGTACCTAGGTTTGTATGTGGATGGCGTGAGTGGTGTGGGAGTATTGGATGGATGGATGGGTGGGTGGAGGAATATCTGGTTGGGATGAGTGAGTGTGAGAGTGTGAGAGTATGAGAGTATGACAGGAGGGGTAGATATTTATGATGGCTGGATAGGATGGGATGGGAAAAGGAGGAGGGAGGGATGTGTTATGGTTATGGTTATTGGATATTGGATATTGGATACTAGGTAAGTAGACATTAGATATTAGAGAGAGATACTTGGACGCATGCTTTGCTCTGCTTTGCTTGAAGAACGAGGGGGGTGATTGGGCTGTTGGATTCTTGGTTGTTGATTGTTAGTTTTATGATTTGTGATTTGTATACATATTTATATTTATATTTATATAGACATGTACCGGGATATATACCATTCCACGAATATAGAACATTCATCGCATCATCGCATCGTTAGATAGGTAGCGGTAGCAGGGGATATTCCTTCCACAAACAGTGTTTACACTTAGTTTATTTAGTAATTATCACTTTAGCTATTGTTTGTTTATTCTATAGTATATATATACCTCGTTCTCATAACCTTACTTACTTACATCTTGGAACCAAAAAGTAAGAGTTTAGGCCCCGGCTTATCGCACACTAAGCGAAAACACACCAAAAACCCTCATTTCTTTAACTTTTGAATTATATATTATTTCAATTTAATAAATGAAATAGATTATTTCAATTGATATATATAATAGTAATTTAGTGAAATAATTCCAAAAAAATGAATGAAATATTTTTAATATAATATTTTTTGATAAAGTTGTAGGTTTTTGAAATCAGAATTTTCAAATTTTTCAAAAAAAACGATTTTTTTGTATGGGAAAAGCGTTACATGTGATAAATTTTGAAAAATTTCAATTTTAAAAATCTAAAATTCTTTCAAAAAAAAATTGTTAAAAATATTTCGTATATTTTTTTAGAACTAAAATACTAATATTTTTAATATGTCCAATTTTCAAATCAGTTATTGAATAATTGATGGAATAATAAAAGAAATTAATTTATATGGGAAAACAGCTTTTTTGCGGGGATTTTGTCACGAAATAGGGTGGTGTGCGATAAGCCGGGGCCTCAACTCTTACAATGATGATGATTGGATATCGAGCTCTCTAGTTAATTATTTATTTATTTGGTTTGTTTGGTTTGTAACATTAGTTAGTTAGTTACTTGTCTTGTTTGTCTTGTCTTATCTGGCTTGTCTGGCTTGCTTGCTTGCTTGCTTACTTGCTTATGATAGATTAGTATAATACAATACAATATAATATGATAGTAACTTTATAGTAAGAAAAAAGACATGATACCTAGGTATGATATGAAATGATAGTATATGAAGCGCGGGAAAAATCAATTCTACAGAGGGAGTAAGCTAAGGAATCCGATTTAATAGGACGGGATAGGGATAGGGCAGATAGGATAGGGCAGGGCAGGGCTGGATCGTGAAAGATTGAGTGATTGGATCTTGTGACTTGTATTTGTGTATTATATATTGTATTGATGGTATGTGGGAAGGATCTTGTCTTCCGGATGATTTTGATTTGATTTGATTTGGGGCTTGTTTGGGTGGGTGGGGTTGGACGGGGGATGATTGATTGATTGAATGGATATGGCTATGAGGGTGAGATGGTGAGATGGCGAGGGGAGGGAGATGTGGTTTCAGAGATTATATTACTTGCTTGCAATTGATTATTTCGTGGGTGTGGGTATGGATGGGATGGGATTGAAGATGGGAGATGGGAGAATGAAGATGTGGTGTGATGATGTGATAGGGCCGGGGAAGAGAAAAAATGTTTAATGGCACGATTGGATGGGTAGGATAGGAGGATAGGGCGTGCTTGCGTGGGGATCTTTTTCTCGTCATTTTCTTTCTTCATCTTGCTTTGGGGCGACAGGAAGATAGAGATGGTCGGAGACGTGGTCGATTATATCGAAATTATTGGGGACTGGCCGTTTTGGTGTGAAGAGACCTACTTTTGGTACGGTAGTTCTGGAGAGTGATCTTACATGACTGGTTTTATCTGGGTAATATGGGATGGATGGATGGATTGGATGATTTTGAGAATTAATTCTGGGAATTCTGATAAGGTAGGTAGATAGATGATATGATGGAGAGTGGAACAATGACCACGTCAATGAACACGACAACCATGATATCGAGAGGACACTCCAACTTCACACATCGCATCTCAGGAAACGAGGGAGAAAGAAACAAAGATTGGTTGAGTGGAGTGGTGAGTGTGGTGTGCTATATACACAGGTTGCGAAAGAGGTCGGGTCCAATGTAACTATTGAGAATGAATACCTATCATAGTACTGTGACCGATTTGGAGACCGGTGGATGACCCTTGTCGTGGTTGAGTCGTGAAGCATCTTTTGCTGTTGTGTGGATAGATGGATGGATGGATGGATGGACGGATGGGTCGGGGATGAATTATATACTATCGAATGCAACGATGCGGTGAGATGGGTGATGTGAAGATGTGTACAGAGTATGTGTATGTGTAGGGAAGTATGTATGTATGTGATGTATATGCATTGTGAGCGATGGAGAGATCGTGGATGAGAAGACGACCAGGACTTGGAATGAGAACATGGATTTTGTAAACTCGTCTTCTTGTGATGTTGCATCGATTGGAGTTGAATGCATCATGGGGATAATATGAATGAATAGTTATGTGTACGACTTCGATATCTAGGTATGCAAGTACAAGTACAAGTACAAGTACAAGTACAAGTAATGGTGGTATATATGCGATAACCCATTTCATTCTCAAGTCAGATCTATATCGTCTACTTGCATATACTTATATCTTATATAAATTCACAAAAGAAATATATACCTAGGTACTCTTTTATACTTTATTGTCGTTGTCGTTATCATTGTCGTTGTTATATCCTCTTTTATTTATCATCATCCTCATCAACCTCATCATCATCACCACCCAGCCCCCAATTTTCTCCATTCGCGGTTTCGATTCCAATCAAGCAATCTATTTGATCGACCTTACTTACCGCAACTCCCACTGCATTGTAACTCAGGTAGGGGGGTTGGTTTAACGTTAAAGGAAAAATAAACCTTCCCAGCAGATTCCAAGCATTTCTCGGAACCTTGGGATTTCTGAGAATAGAACATTCAATATCGACGAGGACTATATTGTTTAGGTCGCGGATTGATATATTGTTTCGATATATTAATAAACAGAGGGCTGCATATCGATGACTATCGACGGGACGGGGTACGAAAAGGAGATTCAGTTATATATGTGATATCTACCTATCGACAGTGATATATCATACCGACTTGGATTTTCATCAATAGATATTTATATATTTACCTAGGTATTCGAGGTGTTCAAGGTTCAACGATTTATATCTTCAGGTTGATGGAAGAAAGGGACTGGAATTCTAGGACCCGACTTTGATTCCAATTCGGACTCAACCTCGACCTCCTCATATGATTGACCCAACACCAAGAAGAAATTGTTTTAAAAAGTACGACAACAAGTGAATGAGAAGGAGAAGGAGAAGGAAAAGGAAAAGGAAAAGAATGAAAAGCGGTTGAATTATATACATCACGAATCATTGACGACAACTTGTTACCATCTCGCATCGATTTACAGCAATCGTAAAAGGAATTCACGAGACTTGCAAACCAATTGTCTCAGATCCGAATCATCTACTTGTTACCTCTTATTTATTAACTTTATGCTATACATACTACATACTACATACTACATACGACATACGACATACGACATACGACATACAACACACTTCATACATCTAACAACGAATCTTTTCTCTTCCACTTACCTTTTCCTGAATTGTTCATCTATTCTCTTCTACTCTACTCTACTCGGTCTCCCAAAGCAAACAACGCAAACAACGCAAACAACGCAAATCAGCTACGAAGAGGAATTATTATTATCTAATTAGACATTTGATCTGGGTTTTGCGTTGTGATCTAATCTCTGGACAATACGATAGGATACGAAGACTTCACACGTAAGTAGAGAAAGGAATTATTTGTTGACCGACCCACGGTGGTTATAGACAACGATCTAATCCATTTCTTACTATCAAATGATTCATGGTGATCCAATTACTCAATTCCTCACGCATTCAAGCATTCAAGCATTCAAGCATCCAAGCATCCAAGCACCACATCATATCATATCATATCATTCATCCAACCCCCCCTCCCCTTCACCAAAAAAGAAAGCTAACCAGCTCATCAATAGAAGATTTTATCAACACAACACCCACAACACCCATACAAGTAAAAGTAGTACAACGCAACCCGAACCCTTACCCTTTTTTACACACTACACACTACACACTACACACTACACATCTATACACCCACACCCACACCTATCTACCTATCTATCTATCTACCTACTTCTCACCTCTCACCTCTCACCTCTCACCTCTCTTACCTTGACTTTGTTCACAACACCACGCTTCCTTCCTCCATATCCACTCCACCTCAACTTAAACTCCACCGCCAGTCCGACCTTCTTTTGACCTTCTTCATCATCTCATCATCGCCTCTTCTAATTCCTATTTATTTTCACAATCTCACTCATTCCTTCAATATTCAGCTTGGAAGTCGACCTAAAAAAGACAAGAAAAAAAACTTAAAAAAAAGACACTCCATCTTTCTTCTTGAAACGAATTCGTCAACTCAACTCTCTCAACTTTTTCAACTTTCATCTACGACGTTTGCTTTTTTCCCCTTCTACTGGGTAGATATCGCTGAGTTGTACCGCTTTCAGTGGCAATCAAAAATCAACCAAATATATCAAAACGACATTTCTTGTGTCTGAAATCCATCCAACCTTTGTTCAATCATCACATCATCGACATCGCCAAGTGTCATATTCCTACCAGGAATTCGTGAATCATTACACATTGGATACTATACGACAATCACAATTGGCCCCGAACTCTCACTCACTCTGGATCGGGAGAAAGCTCAAATTTACCTAACACAACTCCACCATTACTCATAAGTTTTACTTTTTCTGGTCGTCAATCCAAGTCTTGGTCAAAATCATCGGATTACACAAACTTTGGAAGAAAGAACCTCCGTTCCTTTAGTGCCCAATCATCCTTCAAAGGATCGTCCCGGGGGATTCAAAGTTTTCATAATCACGAACCTCATATCAGCTCGGACACCGCCACGGTCAATTGTTAAGGCCTCCCTCGCCGTAAAATCCAGTCTTACTTTTGACGTACAATTCGCCTCCTCAGCCATCATGAAAGGCCGTCCTGTCGACCAGCTCGTGTACGAGTGTATGTTTCCCAAACCCAAGACTGGCGATCCGCAACATTTCCAAGCCTTCTTGCAGCGCAGTCTAGTGCCTGAAGTTCGTCATGAAACTCAAGCTTTTTATGGTCACTTAACTTCGCAGGAAGCAAAGTATCCTGGCTTAGATTACTCTTACCGGCCGCATCGCGTTCGACTCTCGCGATTCCCGTGGCACAGACGACTCTTTCGAGCTTTCGATAATTTGAGACTGACGGAATACGAAATTGCTACGTTGACAAAATGGGAAGGCACAAGATGGGCAAAGGAGAGATTTGAGAAGGAAAAAGGAATTATTATTAGGGATACAACGGGTGATGGAATAGAAGATTGGGTATCGCCAGAGTTACGACCTACAGTTGTGCGATTCGCAGTGCCAGCAGTAGAAGAAGAGCTGGAGGAGGAGGAAGAATTGGATGATAATGACTTGGAAGATGATGATGTAGACAGTGATATCGAGATTACAAGTGTGGGAACTGCATTGAATGAGAGACTGATAGCAGCTGCTGCTGAAAGAGAAGCTGGCAATATCACGGCACCAATGGATGAAGCTTGGGAACAATGGATGAAAGATGCTTACGAGAATGATGGTGTCGGAATCTCGAATCCGAATTTGAATCCAAATGCCAATATCGTGGGTACGAGACCAGCTCCTAATGGATCCAGGGTTTATGTTGCACATCCATCAGCTCAGCCTGCGAGTCATGCAAGCCATGCGAGAACGACGAATTTAACACCTCTTTTCGATTCATCAAATGGTCGACAAATTCCTTCACGATATATTGACATTGGACGTATTGACTCATCGAATATGTCTTTTTCAAGAATGCACACTGAAGGAGATAGTGCAAGGGAATCTATCGAACAGACAATTATGAGAAGAAGGGATATTGAACAAGCAGTCATGAGAAGAGCCGATGCTAATCGAGAACATCGTTATCTATATGCAACAAGACATCCGGATGTTTTGAGAAGTATTCATGCAAACCGTTATGTTCCTGAATATGAAGATTACTCTTCGTAGTAACGTGAGGTTTATTCATTTCTTGCTTTTTCCCCGGGATAGGAATCATTCATAGCAACTTAAGGTTAGGGGGCATACATCAAACACATATTTTCTTTCGCAGGAATCATTCTCACACATATACATACATTCATATCGGCGTTCATATGGAATGGAATTACATATCTTCATCAGATTTTTCAATGGAGGTCTTCACTTAAGCATGGCGTTTTTAGCATATGGGTGGTGGGGAAGCGGGTAGGATATGGTTGGGTGTCGGAATTGGGGATTGGTGGGGTATAAAGTTGCTTTGGCATCTATTTACTTCTCTTTATATTGGTTTATTATTGTTGTTTGGTTGGTGGTGCATAGGATGGATGGCATGGATGGATGGGTTGCATGGGATAGGATGGGTGGGAATGGATGGATGGGAATGAATGGATGGAAATTGAATGGAAGAGGAGGGGGGAGAGGGGAAGAGATGGTATATCTACCTAGCTTTTATAGTACTAGTATTTAATATACAAAATTATCTTTATTCATCTTGATTCTTGATTCTTGATTTTCTTTTGTCTCTTTCTTTGAATCGAATTGTGGTGTGGTATAAAGTGAGAGGAGATGGAGTTGAGAATGATGTGGATGTGAATGAATATAAATCGAGAGGCAAATATGGTATGGATAAATTTTGAGAGGTAGGGAGGTGTGAGAAGTAGAGAGGTTGATTGTTAGATGGATTTTGGAGTGGTGTGGAGTGGAGAATATATTGGACTAAATGATTGAATGGGGAGGGGAAAGAAGGGGAATAGAAGTAGTGGGTTTGGGGATATGAGATGAGGGTATGAGATGAGACGAAATGAGTGGTTTTGAGAATGATGTGAATACTTGGAGGTTTTGTGGAGGTTAGAGACAGAGGTAGATAATTTGGGTAGATAATTTGAGTAGATATTAGATATATACTAATATATAATAAATAAAAGGATGGAAAGATGAATAGAGGAAAAGATGATGGATAACCTTACCTAGTAGATAACCGAGTATGAAACCCATTGAAATACTAAACGACGTGATGACCTTGGAAGTACTAAGGAGTTTGATAGGGAAGAAAGAGACGGGAATGGGATATATTAGATAGTTGCAGAAAGTAAAGATCACCATCCATGGATGAGTTTATCTGTGGAGGGTTAGAGGTGGGAAGAACGAGAGTACGGTGCGATTTTGCATATGTGTATTGCGGGATGAGAGTGAGATGTTTTGTTTTTAGGAATATGTATTGGTTTGATGTTTCTTGTTGAGAAACGCGAGATGATGTGGTGGTTATCTAATTAATAGGGAAGAATGAGGATATGGTGAATATTGTATAGTGGGTTTGGATAGTAAGTATCCTCTATGCGGGTACGAGATGAGCGTATTTTTATATATAAAGTTAACTTTGTATATGATTAGATGTTATTAGTTTCTAGATGTATTGGTAGGTAGGTAGGTATCCGGTTTATATTTATCTTAATATCAAACGTCTATCTATTCAAGGGAATTGGTTTATCCAAACCTATCCCATACTTCACCATACTACGCCATTCTCATCCAATCAATCTTAATCCAACTTGTGTATGCTATCTCTTATCGTAGTATCCATAACATTTGTCCAATTTGCAAATTTTCGCTCGCTATTCAAACCCAACAACGCCCAAATTCAACCCACCACATAACATCTATGTACTAATTATCCAAAAGATAAGACCACTCTGGAATTTCTTTGATGAGACTCCACATATACTTCTCCACCTTATTCGCACACTTTGCATATGGCGTAGAATCGTTATTGTATTTTTTACAATTGGAAAACACGAGCGTGGCGTCCGCGACAAAATCTTCTGGTTTCTCATATGAATCCTGATCGAGTTTTCTTTCCATAGTTTCAAAGTCCATCGGATTTGTGATTACAGAGTAATAATCCGCTACTTCATTACCATTGACAGGTGCCTTGAATGGCCAAGCTTTCTGGTGATTTTGAAGCGAACTCAGGAGGCGAGAGAGTTGAGCATAGTTTGGTCCATGACGAGGTTGGCGAGCTAATTCATCCATGGCGGGTGTCCAACCAGATGCGCGGATAGCTGGGATGGACATGGGATCGATTGGAAATGCGCCATTCTTCCATTGTTTGGGTGGTGCGTGGACTTCGTCTGATTTGCTAAAGGCGAGAATCTTCGCATTGACTACCTCCTTTTGCTTAACGATCATGCGGTTTGATTCCAGGTAGCGAACTCTGGGAACCATTTCGCAATGCATAATTGTTCCGCCTTCGTAATCCTTGATATAACCCATCCAGAGAGGTTTTGGTAGAGTTATTTCTTTAGTGAATCCTTGTTTCTTAAAGTATCCGATAGCATAATTGTCGGCGTAGGTAAGAAAATGCATGACTTTGGAAGAAGCTTTGACATAATCCTTGAGATGGTTCATGAGATGTGCACCGTATCCTTTGACTTGCTGATCCGATGAGATGGCACAAAAAACAATCTCCGCAAACTCGTGATCATCAAATGGTCGATATGTAATCCCTCCTAATACTTCTAGTGTTGCTTTCTTTACCAATGCCATAGATAAATGATTTCGATCATACACTAGACGAGCAATATATTCTTTTGGCATCTTGGGGAGTTGTTTCTGAAAAATGCCTTTCAGCCCCGAAAGAATTATAGTACTCTCATTCGTATCGTCATTATTGACAACTCGAAAATCAATTTCACCCTCTCGCTCTTCGATCACTGCGGGCTTGATTATTGTTAGACAGAAAACTGATGACTGATCGCGCTAGCAAACTCACTTTTTCTGGAAAAGGTATAATGTTAATGTTGGCAGGATGTTCTGCATTCGTCTTTTTCAAATTTTCGGTCAATTCGGCTTCACTCATTTTCATCTTTTTGGAAGATATGGGAAAACTAGGGGGCTCCTCTGTAGCCTTTCGCTTTGGCGCATTTTGGGAATTTGGGAGCGACTCTTCTGTACCAGCCTTTCGTTTTGGTGTATCTTGGAGATTTGGACCCATGACTGTGTTGGATTCCAGAGGTTCTTGATCTGAATCCTCGAAATCTGAAAACGATTCTGGGGTCGTTAGGGTTTCTAGGCTTGACAGGCTTGATTCTCCTGACAAAGTATGTTCTGTGAAAACAGGTGTTTGCTCAATACTAGACTGTGGTAACAGAGTACGTAATCTTCTAGAGCTTATTCTATTCCAATATTGGCCCAAATCACTGTTGATATCTTGAGAAGCCATGTTAGCAACTTTTGATCAATTGTATGTAGATTGAGGAACGGCTTACTGTAGTTCTAGATTATGAAGATATCAGAGTTTAATATTGTTGTTGCTACTTGCCTATTCTGTTTCTCTTAATAAATTGAAGCGTATGATCGTTGCCAAAAGTTGTAGAATATTAATGGGAAGGAGGGGAAAGAGATGGAAAGAGTTACCTATGTTTGATGTAAGAAACCTGGAGAAGTTGATCATCAAGGTTCCCTTCATTATGTAATCATGTTAGTGGCTCAAATGAGTGGCTCGAGTGGCTTAAGTGCATTAGTGTTTCTGGGTCCATCGGTGGAGCTTTTTTCCGACGCTAAACTATTCCAGGATGTGAAGCCAGATTGCTGATGCTTTCCACAGGTGTCGTAAGGTTTGAGCTCCAGCTATATCAATTGATTTCAATCTACTGCAACTGTACATAGCAGAGACAATAGCAAAACATTCAAATATCAGTCAATCAATTCCTTCTTAAGTTCCACTCGATCTTTCTCAAAAAGTCGATTCAACTTTACCTACCAGTACACAATCTTCACACTTATCATATGGAGTCCTCATTACACGGAGTTTGGGAAAGTGCCGTTGGCAATCCCTTCATCCCTACCGTTGGAAAAGACAGTCAATTCTCCTTGGGATTCTCATTATTGTGTATTGGAGTTCTTCTTTCGGGATTGTTTGGTCTCAGTATGCTTCTTAAAATTCACATCACTGGGCTTGTAGCTAACAATTCGTTCTAGACCGATCAGCTCTCACTCTGCCATTACTTGGACTTCCTGCTTCAGCAGCCATTGCGTATGTTATATTCGAATACTCTTCTTCGTACCAGTACTAATATTAAGTAGGTTTGGTTCAGTTTATATGATCTGTGCGGTTGGAGTTTATGTTTAAGATACCCCTCCATCATCGAGACGAACATACTACGTTGCCGCATTTTTGTACAATAGCTGGATAAGATAAAAATAAAAGGAGTTAATATAATTGTCATATTCGATTTCGCCAATACAATATTCAATTTCTACAACAGTTCCTCTTTGATACATCACCCATCTATTTCTCTCTCTATCTTCACAATGTCGACACCTCCTGTTCACGAAGAGCCAGCAGTGCCAATCTTCAAAGCCGTGTCTAGTTCTGCCCGGCAGCTCTTTCAATTACTCAATACTATACGATTCGCAAGCAAAGTTCAAGTCCAAATTAGTACTCAAGGTATTCGATTTGCGGTTGAAGAATCTAGAGTAATGCAAGGTTAGTTCCCATAGTTCAATGGACGTAGTTCGCCTTGTAACTTTTTTTTAATATAGGAATTGTATTTCTTGACAAAGCCTTATTTACCACTTTCAACTGCACTCTTCCTGAATCGAATCTCGAAGAGGATGGAGAAGAAGATGCATCCTCAAATGATTTACCTGCTTTTCAAATATCTCTTTCCGCCTTACTCGAAACTTTACAAATTTTTGGCGCAGCAGATGCTACTTCACGATTTTCCAGACCCGAAAATGAATACAACAGTAATATTCGTCCCAATCGACAAAATGCATTCAGCAATCAAGCTTTAGGGATGGCGGGCGTATGTCGCTTTTCTTATGCCGGAACAGGATCTCCTTTCAGTATTATTCTCGAAGAAGCAGGTGTCACTACAACTTGTAACCTCAACACCTATGAACCAGAAGATTCGGAAGAAATCCCCTTTCAGCGAAACGAGATGCAGGTTAAAATTATTACACAAGCTCGTTGGCTTTTCGATGCTATTCAAGAGTTAAATAACATGACTCCAACTCGACTTGACATTCTTGCCCTTCCTTCAAATCCCTATTTTAGCCTATCTGCTTCTGGCCATTTTGGAAGCGCTAGCGTCGACTTTTCTAAGGGTAGAGAATTGTTGGAAACTTTCACTGTTAAAGAAAGGTGGTCTCAAAGTTATCGTTTCGATATGGTGAAAGCTGCTGGGGATGCTATGAGACTGGCGAGTAAAGTTAGTGTAAGAGGGGATGAGCAAGGTGTTTTGAGCTTACAGTTTATGGTAGAGGTAGACGGTGGCGGTGTTAGTTTTGTTGATTTCAGATTTGTACCATTCATTCGAGGGGAAGAAGATGAGGATGATGAAAATAGTCAAGAGGATGAAGATGAAGACTTTGGAGAGGGAGGTGATGATGAATAGTAGAGCATCTGAACAATATCAAGCAAATTTTCTATGATTTCGAGTATCTGATCTATCAAAACTTTCCACGCTTCAGTCTAGATGTCTTTAGACATGTTTCATCACCATCTCCTACCATAAAGTGTATCCTAACTGTGCTATTCTCGTTTGGTCTTTTGCAGGCTGGACTGTACAGTACTTATAATTCACTTAAAAGAAATGAATCTACAAATTAACCGTACATGACCTATAGTATACAGTACTAAGCGGCGCAACTCTACCTAGGTATAATCAGAAAGACACGTCTCCTCGAGAACTTCGTATCCTCGCCAGACAATATATAAACTTAACATCCATGTCCAATTTTCTCATCCTACTCCTCCAACTCCCGAAACTCACAACAGACCAAACCATCAAAACCCAACAAACGCTTAACCAATCCCTAATAAAATGGAGAAAGTAACGACGCCGATCAACGAATCCATCGCCATCGGGCTCACATTCGCTATCATCACATCGACGGCACTATTCATATCGACGATGCTATTCATCTGCGACAAAATCGTTCGCGGAACTTCTATCAAACATGCAGAGGCCAACGAACGAAAGCGTGTTATCTCGCAATTGCTACTTCTGGGACCGCAGAGATTGCGGGGGATTTGTGAGGGTGAGGGAGTTAGTTTTATGATTGGGGGTGGAGATGGAGCTGGAGATAGAGATCATGCTGGTGTTGGAGATGATGTTAGAGTGTTCTCGGAAGAGATCACACAGCAGGTGCGGACGCAGTTAAGAGAGGAATTGAGATTGCAGTTGGAAGGGAATGTGAGGGGAGATGTTCAGAGGGAGTTGAAGGGGGAGATTAGAGAGGAAATGAAGAGGAATGGGAGGGAGGATGAGTTGATGGCGGATATTAGGGAGGAGGTTAGACGAGAGGTTCGGGGGACATTAAGAAGAAAGATAGAGAAAGATTTGAGACTGGAAGTTAGTAGGGAGTTGAAGGTAGAGATTAGAAAAGAGATAAAACGAAATAGGAGAAAGGTAGAGTTGATAGTGAATATTTGGGATAAAGTTAAATGGAAGGCTTAGGGGAGGTTAAAGAAAGAGATTGAGGGGAATATAAGATAAGAAATAAATAAGGAATTAAAAGCGGAAATTAGATAGAAGATAAAGAAAAATAGGAGAAAGATTGAATTGATTATTGAAGTAATGGTAAATATTAGAAAAGAGATTTAATAGGAGATTTGAGGAAAATTAAAGAGAGAGATCAAGAGAGATTTGAAATAAGAAATGAGTAGGGAATATAAAACAGAAATTAGAAAAGAAATAATAAGAAGTAAAAAAAAGGTTGAGTTGATAGCTGAAGTGATAGCGGATATTAGAGAGGAGGTTAAACAGAAGGTTCAGGGGAGATTAAAGAGGGAGATGGAGAAAGATTTGAGATTGGAAGTTAGTAGAAAGTTGAAGATAGAGATTAGAGAAGAAATAAAACAAAATAAGAAAAAGGTAGAATTAATAATGAATGTTTGAAATGAAGTTAAACAAAAGATTTGGGGAAAGTTGAGAAAAGAGATTGAAAGAAGTATAAAATAAGAAGTAAATAGAGAGTTAAAAGCAAAGATTAAATAGAAAATAAAAAGAAATAAAAAAAAGATTAAATTAATTATTAAAATAATAGTAGATATTAGAGAAAAGGTTTAATAAGAGATTCGGGGAAAATTGAGGAGAGAGATTGAGAGAGATTTGAAATAAGAAGTAAGTAAGGAATATAAAACAGAAATTAAAAAAGAAATGATAAGGAGTAGAAAAAAGATTGAGTTGGTGATTGAAGTGGTAGCGGATATTAGAGAGGAGGTTAGACAGGAGGTTCAGGGGAGATTGAAGAGGGAGATAGAAAGAGACGTGAGGTGAGTTTTGAAGGAGTTTCTTTATGTTAAGTTGATCATAAGTCAGTTGCTAACATGATACCGATTTAGAAGAGTGATTGATATGGAGAAAAAAGAATTAGAGGCAAAGTTGAGGAGAGAGATGGAGGTGGAGGCAAGAATAGCTGAGGCCGAGAAAAGATTCGAGGCGCAGACTAAAGAAAAAGGCACGGTAAAGGGGTATGGAAATGGAGATAGTAGCGAGGAACTTATGATCTCGACAACGACCGCGCAGAAGGATAATGGAAGTGTAGAAGGCAGCGAGAAGGTTATATTTTCAAAGACGACCACACAGAGTATCCTTGCAAGAACGAAGACGAGATAGGCAATTTGCGAGAAAAACTGTCCAGAACACTGGGCTTGTCTTGTCATTCTTATACTCCTGTCTGATGGTATTGCATGGAGTCAGTGGGGTTGCAAGTATCGGCTAGGCAAATATGGATCGTGCGTGTAATGGAGGTTTCCACCTAGATGAGTCCTAGGAGATGTAGAGAGATATCCACTTAAAGCAGTATGAGGATCACTTCTTCCTCGTATTTTAATGCAATTCCATGTTTTGCTAAACTGCACCAAGTTATCACTGTTCATTCGTATTAGTCCAACCATAAAGCACTCCGCCATCGACGAATATGAACTGCCCTTTCAAACAAATCACTGTATGGATGCTAGTAAAATTTCTTTGTGATATCCATGTCGCAGCTTCACTGAGAAAGACTCTTTCTGCACGCTGCCAGCAAGTTCAAGAAGGAAAGTGAGATGTGTTTTACTATAGAGCACGTATGTGATGACCCTGCAAAGGAACTTTTATGTATCCCATTATATTGGCCTCATCTCTCTTCCCTTGATCTCAAACAGCAACTGGGAATCGACTTCGTATTCTCAGCACCAATTAGCTAAGAATGAATCGCTAATTATGCTATGGAGACCTTTTGCCCTATTCGCTAATTGGTCTACCGCAACATTGAAGCAATGCTATACATGAGAGTGGAAGAGTATTGATCTTACAGCAAGTGATGGCCGCGAGAGTTGTTCTTCTTGTGTAACAATTATCTGCCTACGAGAGTACGCAACAACGGCGACCAGTCACTCAATCGATCCACCTTTGTTGTTCTCTATCATACCCAATTATAGCTAAATCCACGTTTAACGTTCTCAGCATCATTGCCATTGTAAATTCCTGTACTAATTAGTGATATGTCAGATCAAACACTAATGAACCTACATCTTCCTCTCCGGGATTCTCTCCAGTGTCTCCTAGACCTGGGGCTCTCTGTGACTTCTCATTCTCCGTTTCGGGATCAATGCTATATTCTGCATAAACGTCTCGTTTGTCTTTGTCCTTACCCTCCTCGTCCTCGCCCTCAAAGTTGTTATTATTGTTGTTATTGGCTTCATCTTGATCCCAATTGTTTCGGTACTCATGTTGTCTCTTTTGCATTTCCTTCCAAGCTCTTGGTCCACCCATCCTACGCCATCCAACAACATCAGCCTAACATCTATAGCTCAAGCATAGAGTGACATACCTATTAACCCTATCTCTAACTTTCCCAAATAACTCTTCTGCTGCCAATCTACTCGCGCTTCTCCATTTCTCACATAGATCTACTAACTCCCCATCAATCTCCCCACTTCCATTTTCATTTTTAGCTTTACTATCCCTCTCAATCTTCTTCGCCTGTTCCGCCGTGTCCAGCTCCTCTTTCACTTCCTTCAATAGCTTCTCTAATTCTCTCTGCTCCTTCAGTAGTGGCGCGATGTCCGGATCGGCATTAATAACTGCTGCTGAAATGGGCGACGTGAAGGATTTCTTGGTGCGAACCACACTCTTTGGAGATGGGATGCTCACGACAGGGTAAGAAGTCGGAGTCTTGGAAAGTGAAGGAGTGGAAGCTGCGGCGGCGGCAGTGGAAGCTCGAGTGTTTGGAGAGCCTTTAATAAGAGGTGATTTGAATGGGGTCTTGAAAGGTGATCGAAAGGGTTTTTGGAGAGTACTTGCAGCTTCAATTCGACGACGTTTCGCTGCTGGGGTAGACATCTTGTGAGTTTAACTTGAGTTAGTGCTGCTGATGGTAAGTTATTGATCAAAGATTGTGAAGCATTGTTATTGTATGAGCATTCTTTAATAGTTGAGTATGTTCTGTAATAAGTTTTTGAAGTTGTGGTTTCCCAAAGGACGAGAGTTTGGAGAAAGCTCGGACCTCTCTTATAATGCTACCTATTCACCAGGAAACATTTGCAGTATGAATATCTCATCAGATATTGCGTCTCTTGCAGTATTAAATCAACTAGCATAAAGGCGGATAGACCGATGTATGGCACATAAATTAACTGATCTTCGGGGCAACTGATAATAAATCATTTCTTAATATTTTATAATTCTATATATAGCGATGAAGGAGTGATGAAAACACGCTCCTTAATCTTGTAGGAGCCATATTCAATGTCTTCAACTGCTCTTCCCATGATTTGCCATCATCCGATATAATATCTTCACTTAAGATCTTTCGAATATCCCTAGATGGACCAAGGTGCTCACCTCTTGGAATACCTGATAGGTCGACTGTGACAGTATTGTTCTCGATATTCTTGTTGCCTATAACAATTATCGCACCGTAGCGTTTTCGCTTTGCTTCAGAAATCTTCTTCTTGACTGATCGGGGACTATCATCTAGCTCGATAGGAATCTCGATGGAATGCCATGATTTTGGCCATGAATCATGATACGCTCCCTGTCCCAGTTGCATTTTGACTCTATTCGCGTAACTCACTACTTCTTCCGAATCATTCACCGTGAGGATGATGACTTTGGAGGGGTTTAACCAAAATGGCCAGTGACCATTATAATGTTCTATCAAGAGAGCCATCATTCTTTCGACAGACCCGAGAATAGCTCTGTGAATTAGAACTGGCGCCACCGGTCCTTGTTTAGCCAACAATATGGGGTCATCTGTCGTTTCTCCCTTTGCCTCAATTTCTGGCGCAGGAGCTTGATACTCTAATTCAAACCGTTTTGGCAACTGGAAGTCGAGTTGAATTGTTGCAGTTTGATGTTCTTTTCCATCCGAATCTTTCAAAATTACATCGATTTTTGGTCCATAAAAAGCGCCATCCCCTTCATTCATGGTCCATGGTTGTCCACTTTCATCCAATGATTGCTTCAAAGCTGTCTCAGCATTGTCCCATTCTTCCTTTGTTCCAATGTAATGATCGCTCGGTCGAGTAGACAATGCTAATCTATATGGGCCAAGCCCTAACGTCGTATACACCATTTTAACGAACTCCAGTGTACCAGAGATCTCTTTCCTAATTTGTGACGGTCGACAAAAGATGTGCCCATCATCCTGGTGGAATCTTCGCACCCTGGTCAAACCGCTCAGCGCGCCGGATATTTCGTTCCTGTGCAATGGACTGAAATCAGTATATCTTATAGGCATCTCACGGTAGCTTCGCTGCTTTGATGCGAATATCAAACAATGACCCGGGCAATTCATTGGCTTCAAACCATATTCTTCATTCTCCCCTTTTTGACCCCCAATTGTTTCTCCAGATGCACCACGACCAACCACTGAATACATGTCTTCGGCATAATTCTCCCAATGTCCCGACTTTTCCCATAGGGATTTCTTGTATATTGTAGGTGTTATGACTTCCTCGAAACCAAAATGTGAGTATTGGGCACTGAGAAACTCGGTCAATGCTTTAAACATGCGTGCGCCTTTGGGAAGAAAAAGAGGTGAGCCGGGACTATAAGGGGAAGTAGTAAATAGTTCTTGTTCGATTCCAAGCTGACGATGATCAGCTGCCGGAGTTGAAAGGGTTGCTGTGGTAGCTTTCGCGACAGTTGAGACATTCGAGACTATTGATGGACTCTCGCACGACGCACATGAACGGGTTAGAATAAATGTCGCATGGTTCGACTTCCTTGGGCCTATATATCGAAGACATGCTGGAGATGATTTGACATTCAGTCCATTCTGGAACAGTCGCAAGGCTCTAGATGAAACCATCACGAAATTTGTGAATCATACACTGATATCAAAGTAGCCTTGGGAATCTTTCGAAATGGAGCTCTGAAGCTTGCCTAGGTAATTAGTTAGGTGATTTTTCCGAAATGGTGGGGTAAGTCACGAGTTAACGCGGTATCACGTCTGTACGTGACGTTACATGAAGCCTGAAAAATACACCAAAGGCAGCAAGGAGAGACAAGTTCCAGGATATTATATTTTGCGGGGTTGCGATAGGTGGGAAAGACAGCAACAACAAATCATGAGACAACGTCATTCATCTACTTATCCTTCATAACATACATTAGAATAAAGTTGCTCTCGCCACTATCAATATTTACATATGTTCACCACATTCAACTCTTTCTATAGCTGATCATTGCTCATCACATTCTCGTTCCTATCTTGCTGTTGTGCTCCATATATCCTTGCGTTTATCATAGTAGAGAGGACAACCTCGTAGTGTTTACATCATTTGCATTATCATCACTTACCACTATAACGATTCAAAGCAAAATTTAATCATCAGAGGCAGCTTCCCACGATGCGTGGCGGTAGACCAAACCTACAGCTTGGTGAATCGTGGATCGTAGAAGGCAACCAGGAGGACTATGAAGAATATTTGCCACCCAGCGAAGCAGGCTATGATCGTCGAACAAGATCTTCTGTTCCACAAAGGCCTACAAGAGGTAGTAATAGATCTCCAGAACCGGAATTTGTGATGCCTTCTCTGGACGCAGAAACTCTGGAAGCTTCATGGTCTCAGGCCCAGAGCACTAGTAGAAGCCCCCGGCGATTTCAAGAATCTCAAAGACGAAACTCGCGACATGATCAGAACCTTGAAAGCTCAAACATACGGCTAAGAACCCAACCTACCCAAAACAGATCCTCTTTGGCTCCTCCAACTGCCAATTCTCATTCACCACATCATCCAAATTCCGACGCCAAGGATATCATTGCTACCTTCATCGATCATACAACAATGATCTTTGCATGGATATTAGAGATCCTAGGGGGAGCGCTTAGAATTTTGAGGACGCCTCTATCTTACTTACTTGCTATATGCATTCTCTCCGGCATCGGTCTTGTAGCACGAAACCTGGTTACCACATCCATCTACGCATCATTATCTCCCATTTGTCTGATCCCAGGGTCATCTTTGTTGAACTTGCCGTTCTGTTCTACTCATAATACTGATTCTAGTAAGGCAAGAGTACCAGTTGAGTTTGAACAAGTTATGATGGTTCAAGCTCAGTTCGAAGATATACTTAGGGAAAGTGCTGGGGGAGTCTCCCTGCCACTAGATATGAAACGCGGAGAGAGCTTTCTTAGAGATCTTCGTCAACTTGTACGATACAGCCAACTGAAGTCGAGGTAAGCAACCATCGATACTTCCAATTAGGCGAGCCTTTTTATCGATGGTCTGGTAGCCGAAGACCACGAGACTAGTTCCGCCAAAAGAGCCAGATGCTAATACTTTGACTTACAGGAACGAACTTGTCATGGAATTTGATGGATTCATCGATACTGCAAAAATTGCATCATGGGATCTTACAAAGTTCAATAGTCATGTGGGGAGAGCGGTGGATAGTGTCATTTCTATCACACGCTGGACCTCACGAGTTCTCGATGGTATTCAAGAACGCGAAACTTCCCGTGGTTTGATCGGAACATTTGTCAATGACAAGCTACTTGCACCTTTCCAGCCTACCAAATTTTCTGAAAGACTTGTTCTTGATCAGTATGTGGAGCATACTCGAGCTGTGGAAGAAGAAATCGCTCGTTTGGTTTTGGAAGCGCAAGCTCTATTGATGGTTCTAAATAATTTAGAAGATCGTTTGGAAATTATTCATGGAATTACAGTACGAGACGGTGTTCAAGTACAAGCTAGTAAGGATGAGACTCTGTCAGAATTATGGGCATGGCTTGGTGGTCATCGAGGCAAGATCAACAAACTCAATGGCCAGCTTAATTTGTTGAAAGAAATCGGGGACCGACGTAAAATTGCTTTAGCACATGTATCGGGAACTTTGATTAAGCTTCAAGAGATCAGTTCTGGTCTGGAGGACTTGCGAGAAAGGGTGGCCGCACCAGAATTGCTGCGCGACAGAATCGACATCCCCTTATCCGTTCACATTGAACATATTCAAACGGGCATAAATCGACTGGAAGAGCAGAAACTTATTACACAAAAATCAAAGGATGCAATCATGGAAAGAGCGAGAAATCGTCATGATATGGAAGGAAACCTTATAGACGGATGAAGTATCTGGGTTTTCGGCTGCTTCGGCGGTAATCAGAAACTCTCGCTAACGAACCACAACTCTCCTACAGTTGGTACTTAATGATAAGGATTAAAATCTTTTTTTCAGTTGTGACGATCAGGGCTTTATTGCTGTAGACTCTGAGTGCCAGTCTCTTTTTCGTAGCTCTTGGATGAATTTGTGGGTATCAAAAAGCTTAGTGGATCGGCTTCTTTAGTTTGCCAGCTAGTAGTTCACACGCTAGTAGCTAAGAGGTCCCAATAAACCCCACACCTCTCTTCATATTTCTTCTTCTTTACACTTTACATCATTTCTCCGTTTTAACATATCAATATCTACTTACTGTGTCCCTACACATTATTCTCTCACCCACCTCGACTTCCTCATCTCGGCCCACCCCACTCGGCTGTTATCCTTCTAATCATTCCCTCTTCTTTCGAATTTCTTCCGCCTCAGATCTTTCTTCTCTTGAACGTAAATGTTCGTTATTTCTTAAGCTAATAAGAAATAATGGCCGACCGTAATGAGTCTACCATGGGAGAAGATGAAGGTATTCTCCCAAAGGAACAAGTCCCTTCCTCCTACATTCCCAATAATTTCACATTACCGGGACATGAACTTCAAAGACTGCCGGTAATCCCATGTGAAATTCCAGTTCAAGGATCTCGAGCCATCATTCCGGAACTTCAAGTCATTGCTTCGGAAATACGAGTCCTTGAGGGAAGAATTCATTTCAGCCATAAGAGCTCGAAGCGAATTTACAACGAAATAATTTCCGATCAACACCACCCAAAAAGAATGAAAGAAATTGACGATGATCGAGAGAGACAGAATGCCAGATTTAATGAACCAGCTTTGGAGCTCCTTACCATAGAGCAAGACCTTATAAAGGATCTAGAGCCAATCCCGCGAGATTTGACTCTTGTCCAGAGATTCAAACCTATATTTGACCAGCGGAGAGAGATTCTAAAACGCAAGAAGACTATTTCGCAACAGAAACCACAGAATGACATGAAAGTTTTATATGTTCATGCGGAGGATAGGCTCTATCCGCGAAGTGTTAAGGGGACGGCTGGGCGCATAAAATTAATACCAGTGTTTCAATTCTCGGAGCGTGTTACAACTCTGGAGGAGATCGGATATTCGAGAAAGGGTCAAAAGCTGGTGTTGTCCAAAGAACTGTCAAAGGATATGTTGGAGCATTGTGTTCTACGAATTGACCACAACGATTATTTACTAAACGACTGGAGAAATTTCGTAGCCCTGCCTACAAAAGACCAAAGTGTAGGGGAAACCAGCCTAGAATTAGTGAAGAACCATTTGCTCCACGGAAGATGGGTATGGATCACAAAGGAAACTAAGATTTGTCGTAGGAGCATCGTGATTGAGCGAACGTCTCAACTTTACGACGCTCGATTGATGTACATTCTAAGCAATGATGTACAGTTGCCCAACCGACTCGAACCCCTCAAAATTTTCACTCAATCCAGACGCCGAAAGTGGGATACTTGGGAGAAACCGCAAGACCAGCAAGAGTTTTATCTGGCTTCAACGGAGGCAAAGCTCTGGAGATGGGTACATGGTAAAGCTTATGTAGAAGGTGAAGGTGGACCGCTTGCGTGGATCAATCACGAGAACAACAATGATTTGGCTAGGTTCTCCCGTCTAGAAAACCAGGGAAATCGTGACTGGAGGACAAGAACGGCAATATTTGGAAAGAGAATAGATCGTTCTCTAGCTATCACACCACCCATGGTCAAGATCGATTCTGGTCTTAGCGGGATGGAAGAAATCAATAATTACGGCGAACCCTCTTCTTCTTCCACCGAATTTGTTTCTAACTTGAAGCATTTACCTGGATGTTATAAGAAGAATACCCCAGGATTTGGCTGTGATTGCCCAGGTCCTGTCCAACAGGAGGGCCATCAGCTGGACGACGACTGTAGTGAGAAATGCCAAAAACGTATGAAGAGTCTGATTACAAAAGGACATAGCCTTCAGCTACGCATCTCTAAACTAGAAGCTATTGTTGAAATTACTTTAAGTGGAAGATCGATTCGCAAACCGGATAAGATTAATCCAAGATCGAAATCCAAGCGTTCGTCGACAGGTCTAACTCCCTCAGCGGTAACAACACTTTAATGCTCTCACGATCTTGCACATCAATATTGGATATAGAGATTTGATCTTTTCCATTTTTTGTTCTACTTAATTTTTAATCTGTAATCGAAGACCGCCGATGGGTCATAAGAGATGGAGATTTGAATGAGGGCTATAGGTTTGCTGGATAAATGTATGTTCTTGAAAGTGGAGGAGAAATGTCGCGTCTTGTTGGTTTTATTCTTGGGGCAATGGAGTATGATCATGCATAAATGGTTACTATTTATATTACTATATACCAGAAGACAACTTGTAATAATAATAGTCATGGTCTCAATTTCTCCTCAAATTAAAATACGCAACCGAACAGGTGGTTTTGAGACTACTGGGTGCTTTGGTGCAATCGAGAAACGTGCCGCTATTCCCATAATTCAAGTTGGGCGAAGCCTGACGAGCTCAGTATCAAAATGAATTCTGAAAGTGGGGGGGAAAAGCACATGATTTTTATGATGGTTGGATCACGTCTAATCTAGATGATTTGTACTCGGGTTTTCTTGTCATGTTGTGAATTTGAGTTCTTGATACAAAGGTCAATCCTCCATCCTCTTGTCAGATTGGCGGCTAGCAACAAAAAGCGGGTCATTTCCATCATAGGCACGAAGATCTCGTCTTGTTCTAGACACTTCGCTTTTTGTTTCCTATTACTTACTTATCTCATACTTGTACCTTTCAACCAAACCCAAGCTAATATCCAAGAAAAGGTCTAAATGTGGGGGGATCAACCGGTATTTCGATACTAGAAACTCGAGCCGAGACTAAGTTCCAACTACTGTGGTCTTGACACCCTGCATCTCAGGAACGTCGTCATGATAGCTTAACGGTTGAAACTATGTTACCCCAAGCCTTTTAGTTCGCCTAATTTCTTGCATATAGTTCTTTTAAACTGTAACTAATTGTAGATCTTTCCTCCCTACATCAAAGATTTTTCCATCCTAGCCAGCACAAGCAACCTGACTAGCCCACTCATAACATTCATCATCAAGATGTTCCATATATCGCTGGCTAGTTGGACTTGGAGACCTCCAGATGATCGCATAGCAAAGGTAATTGGTTGATTTTTGAGAAAGAATGGTTACTGTTGCACGTCTGCCTCACATGCCATTGCCGTATTGCCCATGCCTGGTGTTACCTTTCCCATCTATCCAGAATGGGATTTTGCAATGGATTACGCTTGTCGAGATGTGGGTGGAGATCTAGTGGTTGGTGGTGTTTTTGATTCCAAACTGATTGGCACAAAATGACAGATTAGTTTAGCTCTTATGAGCAGCGAATTCGGATAAGCGGAAAGGCTTCGAGGAAAAGAAGACTTTTGATCACTTAGATATAGCTTGTAATGCTTAATCTTGCTCCTTAGAAATGTTTATAGGTTCGATGTACTCATCGTCCCTTGCGTGAGAGTTGAGCTTGGGTGGGTGTCCAGGCCGCCAAGATATGAATTTCAATCTTCATTTTTTATAAGAAATCATTCTAGCGATACCATGGTGGATGTTTGTTCTCTCAATGACATTGTATCATTAGGAGCAATCTCTACATATTTTCTCAAGATCATTGTGGATCATCGTTTGATGAATTTTTACAACAGTCGGATGGATCTGGATGATATCAATATGTGGCTGGATTGACGTGGCGGAAGGTGGCTTTGAGGCGTTGCGGGGGCGGTGCGCTAGCGGAAACAATTTTGATGTTGACATTGAGGCATTCCTAAGCATTAGACATGCGGTCTGACTGTGAATGTTGTCATCATTGAAGCGTTCTTACTGTAATACTACTCAATAGATTATCTTTACCGCTTGATAGTTATTCCGTTGGGGTTCTTCACGATGAATAATCTGCTGCGAAGTAAATCGGGTTGTTGGACCTGCCGTTTGCGCAAGAAGAAATGTGATGAGCGGAAACCATCACCATGTTCCACATGCGAATCCTTAGCGATAACGTGCTATGGATACGGGGCTAGGCCAGATTGGATGGATAATGGACTAAGAGAGAAAGAGATGGCAAACAGTATTAAGCAAATTGTCAAATACACATCACGTCGAAAGGGTCGACTGACTGATTCAAATGTGGCTCCGAACAACGGGGTCAATACAGAGGCTTCCGCCATCAACATTGCACCAAAGATCACAACTGCGCCCACTAGAACCATTTCTACAGCAATCGAAGATACAGCTTATCATAAAACTTCATCAGGATCTTCTCCTGCGCAGTCCACTGCAAGTATATCAGCGGAAACTTCCACGGTAAGATGGTTACAATTGAGCATTGATGAATGACTAACAAACCCCAGGGCACGACGCCAGAAAGTGGAAACACATTTTTCGGTACACCGACAATTACAAATAATGAAGCGGCTTTACTAATGCATTTCGTGGATAATGTATTTCCGCTGCAATATCCTATGTATAAGCCTGAAGTGTCTGAAGGAGGACGAGGGTGGTTACTCTCCCTTCTGCTAAAGACTAAACCTTTATATCATGCATCTATTGGTCTCAGCGCTTATCATCGCGGTGTTGTACTTCGTGAACTGACTTCCGGTGGATGTACAAAGCCCAGCATCGCCGAGCAAGAGAGCCATCTTGCTATTTGTTTGACTGAATTTCAAGAGGCAATTAAATCCGCCCACAATTGTGCTAAAGACTGCGTCTATGGTAGGGATATTTGCGTGGGGAGTAGTCTTGCAATTATGGCTTGTGTTGTTCAACTTGTCTTTTTCGAGGTAAGTCGCGTCTTTTATATAATGTACGATTTTTCAAAAGTCTTACTGAGTTTTCGACTAGCTATTTGGTGTACAAAAAAGCTCATGGCAAATTCATCTCCGCGCGGCTACCGATTTGTTTGGTCAGGGGTACCGAGCGCATGCCGCCGAGCTTGGATTATGGGCCAATGATGAATCAACAGCCATCGTTCTACCAACAGCTTGTGAACTACTAAACAATGAGCCCTGCATAATTTTCTTGTTTCTATCCGGGGTCGTTATGTGGTTGGATGTGGTGTCTTGTATAACTACAGGAAAGTCACCACAACTTCTTGATCTCCATCATATGGCTTTTGGCCGCCAGATCAAGCTAGAGAAGATTATGGGCTGCAAGAATTGGGTTATGACTGAAATAGGTCGTATTTCTACACTACATGAATCTAAACGAAGCGGACTTCAGAGCGGTACCTTTGATATCCATTCTTTTGAGACACAGGCCGATGCCATCAGACAAACCATCCGACGTGGCCTAAATGAACAATTCTTGACAGAACTTCGTATTACAAATTCAAATACAACATCACATGGTGAATCTCGGATAAGCGATCAAGCTGTCATCACACGGCTGTTTAGTCATGCTGCCTGCATTTATTTGGAGCTTGTCGTTCATGGGTTTAAGGTTGTTGAAGAAAAGCCGGACTTGTACAGTCTTATCGCCGAACCTTTGATGATGCTTCCAACCATACGGAATGCGGATTTAATCCGTGCTATCTTGTGTCCCTTGTACATCATAGGATGTGTGGCCAAAATAGGAGAACGAGATATCTTCAGAAAGATGTTTTCCTCGCCACCATTGAATGATCCCTTCATGCATCATCGAAGTACCATTTTACCTCTCCTGGAAAAGGTCTGGATTCTCAGGGAGACTCATTCGAATAACGTGAGCTGGGAATGCGTGTTGCAACTTTCGCATGATAAGATACTACTACTTTGAGTCGGATCCTTGCATTTTCTTGCTCTTCGATGCTCAGATTTCCCACATAGCTTAGATTTCTGTCTCATCACTTCAAGAGCATAATGAGGAAGGTTCTTTTATTTTCCAACTAAATTTGGTTATAAACCTCAACAGAGCTAAGGCCTATATGAAGTACTAGCTTGTAGGCTAATCCTGTGTCATGAGACTAAAATCATGATACTTCTAAGCTATAAGTTGAGAGGATAATCATCTGTGAATTGAAAAGAATTCCTATCTGTAAGAACGGGGCAAAAAAGGGATAACGGGAATATAAACGATGTTGAAGGGGAACAGATAAGGTTGCAGAGAAGATTTCTGGAAAGAACGAAGAGGAGTTCTTCCCAAACCCACCATGTTGGTATCACAAGAACTTTGGTCTTGTCGGGACATCGATCATGTGATCAAAGAGGGTACTATATTAGCTAGCGTCACGCTAGCGCTTCCCTATATTAAATACTAGCTTCCTATAAATAATAATAATCAAAAACAAATACAACCACATAGAACTAAGTACTTACACTTATCAACCAAGTTGATACCAACAGGTCTATTATGGTTGCAATTGTCCTTGACCATTATTAACTACCTATGGGAAACTAGTAATATTCATAAGTAAGCGCTAGCACCTCGCTTGCTAATGCAGTGCCTTCTGTGATCATATGATCGATATCCCAACACACCTCTATCAAGATCAATTATTAGACTGCTAGATAAGCTTTGAAGGAGACCTAAACAGAACGATTGCTTCAGTCACAACCCTTCTCAAAACCTTATCGACACCCTCCGGAATCATGCGTAACGAACTTCGTCCATAGCTCTATACAGAATCTCTGCTCAGATTGTACTCAGCACAAATACGTGGGTTTCTTTGAGGATTATCGCAGCGAAGGCATCACGATTTTGCCATCCTCCTCGGCGTCTTCTCCCAAAATAGTACAGTAGTCATCAAAGTTGCCTGTCGAGTAGGGTCCCAATTATTGAATAAAATGAGGATTAAAGTGGTACTTTACTTACAGAAACACTCCTGCCGCAAATCGGTTTGTAGCCAGCCGCCAAGGGAAGACTGGTTCTTGCTTGGTTTCATGGTTGCTTTGATACCATTCCCAAGTCAAGAAAAGTACCCAGAGAACGAGAGAAATGATGAGCAGGCTCAGTGTAATGACGCTGTGCCAAGAATATCTCGTGCCTCCTTCCTCTAAAGCGGTGACAAACAAGATAGAGGCCCCCAGGAGAAGTAGCAGGCCAATCACATCTATTCTTTTGAAATTTTCAACAGTGAGAAACGTTCCAATTTTTCGAGGACTCTCTTTTCTGTGATTAGGAAAATTTGAAGGCATTGCGAGGAGTACAAGGGCCAGTGTGACACCTCCAGCTTGTCCACTTGCGTCATTTGTTAGCTTAGAGTATCCTCAAGGCATAGATTCCTTACTCCAATAAAAATATCCAACGCCATGCGAAAGTATCATCATGATTTCGGTTCACAGCACCCCCTATAAGCGGCCCTGATAGCCCCGCAAGTGCTATTGTTGATGCCAATATTGCTGTATACAGTGCGTATTTGCTTATTGGAACCATTTCAGGGAGGACAATGAAGGCCATTGCATACATTCCCCCGCCACCGATCCCCTGAAATGCACGAAGAACTATTCTACGTCAAAGTCGGTAGATAAAACGCAATTTGAGATTATTGTCCGGGTCTCATATCTACTTACAGTGTTGTCATATCATTACTAAAACCGCAGCCAATCGAAAAAGCAACAAAGCTGCCCAGCACAAGAACTATGAAGTTCTTGCGTCCAAAGACATCACTCAGCTTCGCAATAATTATAAGAAACCCTGAAGTCGTTAGCGTATGACGTCTAAGTGATTTCGCGACACCTACCGGTATACGTCAAAAGATATATCGACACCACCCAGCTGCTTTTACTAAATGCACGTAAAGAACTCGTGATGGATACTGAGGAGGTGCTGACAATTGTAGCTTCTAGTTGTAATAGAAATAAGCTCAAACACATTCTGTTTGGGTTAATTCTAGGCAATAAGTCCATCAATGAGTTGGCTGCATCTGTGGCCCCTAAAAGTCGTATCTGGTTGGAGAAGTGCAACGAAACCAAGTGAGGGTCAAGGGCAGAGAGAGACTTTCATTTTTCAAGGCATTATCGTAACAGTCATCCGTCACCAGCCTGTTTGGATGCTTTTCACGATGGTTTTTTGTTCAGAAGTTGATCATCCATCATCGAGATTCGAAGAACTCGAAGCAAAAATCGGAAATCTTATTATTTGCAGAAGCTTACTGAGTCTTCAAGAAGTGACTGCCGAATTTCCCCACTTTGCAGCCAGTGATTGATTCTCCGCCAGAATTTAGAATTAAACCTCCGCCTAAACTATCATCCTATTTTTCATTGGACAGAATGGGGCCAAATTCCCACCCATTTTGTTGTAGTGATCAGTTAATTGGGCAAAATAAGTGTAAGATTAGAACAGTACGCCACGTGAAGCGGGAGCGCGATTTTCCCATCCAATCCTTTCAACTTGTGCACTTCAAGTAAAAACCACATATAATAAAGCAACTGAAATGAGTATTAATAGAAGGAACAACTGCCGCTTTGGCAAAAACAGTCAAAAACCAGTTCTGGACAACTATGCATCTCATGATAATCCAAACAGTGGAGGTCGAATCTCTCACCGAGAAGTGGAAGTTGGAATGGCAACGGCCCGAACTCTCACCTCACCGGATCACTGGTGGTTACCCCAATCATCAAAACTTTCCACGCATGAATGGAACTGCACAAGGTTAGTTTGATGAAAATCCATCTCGTAATGTCCTAGGAAATTTCTGTCAGTCCGGATAAACCTGAAAAGACGGGGCAACGTGCCATCTAGATCCATTGGTTCGGATACTAGTTCAAGGAGAGCGCTAGAGAGAAGAAAAAATTACTGACCTTAACAATTTTGGCAGTCTCAGAGTGGCATCAAACAAGACAGAGAAGTCCAACTATCCATCTGTCTTGAAATTCGAGGAAGAAGCACATTAATCATTGGGGATACAGGGATGACAGTTAGTATCTGTTCAAATTCTACCAAAGATTCTAACCAAGATGAGGAATAAGTTGAATGGGAAACGGAGCAGGGGTCTGCTAAAATGCCTAAGAATGGTCTATCTGTTGGAGATGATTTTTCTTGATAACAATCGAGTCGTCGAGGATAACGAAGAAGACAATGGCGGATACCATGATGATAGCGATGAGCTCTTTTCTGACAATTACAGGGTTAAGAATAGGGAAAAAGGTAGAACGATTGGAAGAGATCAAGGATTAGTTTTATCACCACAAGAGCAAGGCTCGGGTGGTGATGCCTGGAGCTATGAGAATGAGTTAACTCTTTGATTGACCTGGTCAGTGGGCAACTAGAGTCTTCTAGATGATACACCCACGACGGAATTTGTTTTATGGAGAAATCAATCAAGGTGTTTGGTTTTGGTCCTGAAGAACTATTTACTCTCAATACTACCATGTCAAGAACGGATGTTCCAGATTTTGTTGATAGAAGCGATCATCGGATATCAAACACCATGAACGGGACCACTAGAGTTTGCGATAGCTTCAAGTGAATCGATCACATTTTTGCTAAGCATTTCCAGTTTTACAAGTACAGGAAAGACATCATAAAAGCCAATTCCGATATCAAGCCACGTAAAGGAGCAAAGAATATCGTTTTAAACGCAGATAAAGATTCTGATACACATCAAGTCCGTTTTAGCGATTGGGCCAGTATTATCAAAACATGAGACGCTTATAGAAAAGTTTCTAATAATTTCTGTAGAATGACTATATTGTTGCTTATTCTACGCCACTTCAGTAATAAACCGCCCACGGAAAATCTCAATCAAGCTAACCAATCCTTCGCGCACCATAGTCTCTTCCTTTCCTACTCCAGAATAATCCCTGCATTGAGCATTGGTGACTGTTTTCTCTAGCTCCACACAGATTCTTTCTGCTTTCGCTTTCTCAGTCTTGAGAATCGCGTTCAAAATGCTCGGGTTATGTCCAATATCAGTGAACTCCATGTCTCCAATCTTTATGCTCAATGTCACTTTCTTGTCAGCCCCATTCAAGCCCTCTGTGGATAGGCCGGCAGGATTGGCAAGCAACTCGTAAGCATTGTATACTTGCTGTAAAATCGCCACGCAAAGCATCAACAATGTTGAAGTGGAACTGAGCTCGCAAGAAGAGCACTGAGCTAGGGTTAGAGTTTCGCAAATAAATAGACCATTTCGTGCTGCAGCAAATATACCATCTAGTGATAAATTAAGACTCCCGCAGACGACAGCGTGCAAATTTGAGAGACTCAAAAGTGCAGATTGAAGGCAGTTACAACCACCTGAAATTCTGTCTGCCAACATAGGGTCAAGGTTGTTTTCTTTAGAAGGTGCTCCGTGCGATTGCTCATGACTTTCATCCCCGCCGATATTGAAGTTAATATCATGTGGAGCATTTTCATTATCAAAAAATATATCTAGTGGCGGCATACTGAGAATACTATCGCTATAGTAGTGAGAAGACTCGTGAAAAGAAATGTCACACTCATCTATGACATGAGTCGGTTCATGTAGAGCCGAAATTGGCTGACAAGAAGTAGGAATCTCAGGCGCAGAGTCTGATCTGTTGTGCTTTTGATATCTTGACTGTGGTTGAAGCGTGACCAAATCTTTGTGACCTGGAAAAGTCAGCCTGAAGTAAACACATGAAGCTAAAGTATACAAACAGAAATTTTCAATCTCGTTGCAATTCGAGTCTGTTGTAGTGGAACTTGAGCTAATGCCTAAGAACTGTAAGTCCAAAATTCCTTGGAGTGGAAAGTTGACTTACCATCTGTGCTTCGAGCTGGCTTGGACTGTGGCGAGACAGAGATTTTCTTTTTAGGCGACTCTGTTGATGGTGGCGCTGATCTTTTTCGGGATCGCTCCAGGTCAATGGCAGCACTGTAGGTGCATGAGTTACCACTTAGACTACATCTTTGACAGCAATCTGGCTCTCTTGTACATTTGACTTTGAATCGATAGCATTGATCGCATGCGGAAGTCTTTGTGGCCTTTTTGGGCGCTGTTTGCTGAGATCGATCTCGCTTTGCAGAAGAATTTTCAACACCATCCGCACTGAAAGGATAATTGATTGTTTCTTTGTTTTCATGAGAGTATTGCCACCAGTCTGATGATTCTATTTCTATCTGTGTTAGCTTTGTTTCTGTTTCCAAAGAAGTGAACTTGCCATCTGATGTCATTGAATTTGGTAAAATGGTCAAATTTTGTACCCCTTCAGGGCCTAGTCCGTCTTATGTAAGTGCATTCAGTATTGAGATTGAGTTAGGACCAACCTTCCAATGAGATGTTTGAGTTATCGTCATGAGTCGAAGTTTCTAGCTGATCAGGGCCGCCTTTTGTCTCATTTTGGAACTGCCGACGGCTCTTGAAGTTTCTCTTGGGTCTTCCCATAAACTTTCCAAAGCTAAACGAATTTGTAAGTCATGAGGAACAACAAAAACAAACAGATCAAAGCTGTAGCATCTACCTATACGTGCAAGAGCTGTCTAGTTCAGCGCATCTTTGACATTGAAGTGGATCTTTAGAGCAACTCTGCTTCGTTCGGAAACATTGATCGCAAGAATTAGAACTACCTCCGCTTGGGAATTTGCACTGCTCAGGCATACTGTAGAAAAATTATTGATATGATAAGATCTGGGAATTGAACTCGAATGAGGCAGTAGTCATGAAATATCGCTAGTGGCGCCATCTGACTTGTTATAAGAAACACGGAGAAATATTTCACCAGTTTCCAGGTGTTACCCTATGACCATAAAACTCATCCTTTACACCGCTTCCATGCTCCCTGTAGAACGCCTTTATCTTACTAAAAGTGTTCAAAATCTTACCGAAGGTCTAATTCTTGAAGGATGGAAGATGGGATTGACGATGTTGATACAAGAATTGAACAAGTTGATCCTTGAATACGGATAACTGGCCACCAGAGGTAGTACTGCACGCAACACCATATATGCACCTACCATGCGAGCCACCATGATTAACTCCAATGAGCAGCTGAAGAAAAGCAGTCAGAACTTAGTTTAATTTATGTGAATAGTCTGCACACTATAATCCTGCTGATGTCCCCCGGGCAGTCATTGGATTAGTATACAGCGTGTTCTGCATACGACCCACTGTGATGATACGTACGCATTCTACATCACATATTGCAATAAGTATCATTGATATCTGTGTCATTAGAATTATTCGACTTCAGACTGAATATTGAATATCGCTAAAAGCATATAGAAATACTGAAACTCATTATGTTGCCAGCATTATATAATATAGCTTATATATACATATCACAGTGGATGATCCACCCATTTATTTGCACTAATGTAAGATTACTGTGTTACAATACTAACTCACACTACTCCAATCACGGGGTCGTGTACCGGTATCGTACCGGTATTGCTTATCATACCCCAAGAGCCAATTCGCCAATGCTCTGCAGTTACTCCAGTCTCCACTTTGTGCTGCTTATGGTGGGGTAGGTATATGGCCGCGGCTTGCAAAGGAAGTAACTTCCCAAATTAAGAATCGGGCGCCGAAACTGTTATCTATATCTGGGTGATACTATCGGGCCAAAGGATTTTACTGGGTGATTGGTCTCCTCATTTTCCCCATTCTTCTTAACCGTTGTTTAGGATATCCCCGTAGCGATTGCACAATCACGATTAATTACCCGTGACAAGTAACGTCATTTTCTCGAGTCTGTAAGAAGTTAAGAACTGGGCGGGGGGTGGTCGGAGGGGAGGTCATCAAAAGTGTACGTTACTCAGTGCATTGCATTGTGGCTGATCACGAAATCCCTTGTACAACAGCATTTCAGTTGTCTCGGTAACGAAATCCATGAATCTTTGAGCTTGGCCTTCGAAACACCGGTACATCACGAGCTTCGGATCTACTCTAACGACGGAGGAGGCGGGGGCCAAGGAAATGAAAGTTAATAAATATAGCATACACCCTACCATATGGATTGTATCACTTAGTGGCTGTCAATAATTTAGCCACGATTGCAATTGGAGGTGATAGTTAAACAAAAAGTTGAACCCAATACGTCTTTACAACACCAAGTCGACGTTTTCTTTTGGTGAATTGGGTTGCCCTAAGTAGCTATTGAAGGATAAACGCACATGGGTTAGGGATGCAGAAATTTCAGAGCTTTCACTTGATACATTACCGCAAAAGCTCTCAATAGGGATACTTGTTAAGCGATTTTTTTATAGAATCATGTCAGATATTCCCATACGAAGTTGCCCGACTAATTCCTACTCAGTAATATTTCGGTCTCGATTAGTTCCGATCGGGTTGCATTTCTGCAATTTTCTGCTTCACTTGAAATCGACTAAAACTTGCTATATGCTGACTCAAATCCTGATGATTCTGCTGAGCCAATAAGAATATATGTGAGCCCACAACCTTGGAATCTTAAGCATATCCTCGTAAAGAGATTTCAAGATCAATGGTCGATTCAGGCCATGTTTCAGCTCTGAAAAAAACGGAACCGAAAAGGGATTCACTATGAAATGGATATTCTTATATAGGTAGAGGATCCTTATAAAGAGGTTTTGCTGTAATCTTATCCGATACCGATATTCTCTGATGGAAATTGGAATTCCATTTAAGGTTAAGCCTTTTGCCCCATTTAAAAACAATCTAATTGAGGCTTAAATTCATAGTCCCTACTTGGGGTAACCCAGTTCACCCAAGAGTACGGCACTACACTAGACAACTTGTGGATTCAGCAACGTACATTTCCGTAAATTCACCGAAAACAAATGATCTTAAAAAGGGTGGACGGGAGACTCGTAAGGAGAATTCAACCAATGGCGAGATGCCAGATTTAAACTCTGGTTGCTTGACCACCATCTACATTCTAAATGCAAGATCTTTGAATGTCCAATAATTTGACACCGAATTCTCCGAGGATTCTCAGACCTACTGTGTTCTTTGAAATTCCAATTTGATATCGGGCTTTCTTACAGATATACTCAATTTTAGACTCTCTTTGGTGGAATCACTCATTTTCAATTTCCGGGCACCGAATCAAATTAATCACATTTATCAACGGTGTACAAAAGAATGTGCAAACAACGAGATTTATTTCTATGAGCTACGACACAACGAGGAGACAAAACTCTACTAAAGGAGTGGCTAAGTTCAACACCAGCACATCATTCCCACACGGTCACACCGGTGATCAATTTCCCCACATCATGTCTTTTATTCGAAGCCCTTGTTAACAGTCACTAAAAGGCTCTAGCTTCGAATCCGCTAGAATATAGCACTGAGCACTGTCCAGGGTCAGCAAAGAACTCGAAAACGGACCGGGATCTTACCTACAATTGGCATAGGTTATTTGGGCAGTTCTAATCCACCTTGAGCTTGGTGGGCTCTGCCTCAGCGTTGCGATCGACCTTGAGTTTGGTGGGCTCTGGCTCGGCGTTTCTGTCGACCTTGAGCTTGGTGGGCTCTGCCTCAGCATTGCGGTCGACCTTGAGCTTGGTGGGCTCTGGCTCGGCGTTTCTGTCAACCTTGAGCTTAGTGGGCTCTGGCTCGGCGTTTCTGTCGACCTTGAGCTTTGTGGGCTCTGGTTCAGCATTTCTGTCGACCTTGAGCTTGGTGGGCTCTGGCTCGGCGTTTCTGTCAACCTTGAGCTTAGTGGGCTCTGGCTCGGCGTTTCTGTCGACCTTGAGCTTTGTGGGCTCTGGTTCAGCATTTCTGTCGACCTTGAGCTTGGTGGGCTCTGGCTCGGCGTTTCTGTCAACCTTGAGCTTAGTGGGCTCTGGCTCGGCGTTTCTGTCGACCTTGAGCTTTGTGGGCTCTGGTTCAGCATTTCTGTCGACCTTGAGCTTGGTGGGCTCTGCCTCAGCATTACGGTCAACCTTGAGCTTAGTGGGCTCTGCCTCAGCATTGCGGTCAACCTTGAGCTTGGTACGACGATCAACCTTAAGTTTTGTTGGCTCGGCTTCAGCGTTTCTGTCAACCTTAAGCTTGGTGCGACGGTCAACCTTAAGTTTTGTTGGCTCGGCTTCAGCGTTTCTGTCGACCTTGAGCTTGGTGGGCTCTGCCTCAGCATTGCGGTCAACCTTGAGCTTGGTACGACGATCAACCTTAAGTTTTGTNGTGGGCTCTGCCTCAGCATTGCGGTCAACCTTGAGCTTGGTACGACGATCAACCTTAAGTTTTGTTGGCTCGGCTTCAGCGTTTCTGTCGACCTTGAGCTTGGTGGGCTCTGCCTCAGCATTGCGGTCAACCTTGAGCTTGGTACGACGATCAACCTTAAGTTTTGTTGGCTCGGCTTCAGCGTTTCTGTCAACCTTAAGCTTGGTGCGACGGTCAACCTTGAGCTTTGTGGGTTCTGGCTCAGCGTTGCGGTCAACCTTGAGCTTGGTTGGCTCTCGAGTTTGCAAAACATCTCTTGCTTCGACTAGTAGATATTAATTAGCTTAATCTCTGTGAGGGCAGTGAGTAGTTACTTACCTGAAACCGGAGCAGCTGCAACACTGGTGACAAATGCCACAATGGCGAGGATCTGGGAAACCTTCATACTGAATGGATGGTTATAGGATATTGAAGATAGTTGAGACTGAAGTAATAGCTTGTTGATGAGTATGATTGTTCTTTCACAAACAGATAATCTAAATGTATATATACTACAAAGATCGTTTCCAATTGTCGTGCTCAACTCAAAGACTTGCTTCAGTGACCGATTTCCAGGCCAGATTTGGTTCTGACTAACTGCAGACCGCGACGGAGAATGGATCCGCGCAGACACTTTCGGGGATCTTGTTTCAAGCCAGTTTATCTCAGATGCTCGGTTTGAGGCCATCGCCGTGATTGATTCTTCCCACGTGGAAAAGCGGTGATCGTTTCAACCATCTCATCGAGTTTGTTCGGTTGGAATTTCGGGCCCGATTTCTGTCTGGGTGTGGCCAATCTCGGACTCTTACTAATCGTGCAGTAAGAAACCCCCCCCGAAGAAGTCTTCTGAAGTGCCAGAATACCTTGTTTCGTTGCTCAGTCAAATCCTGGCCCCAAGATCGCATTTACTAGTTCTAGCTAAGACCATATCGTTATTTCGGAGCGCCCGAGATTTTATTGTTCACGTCTCCTTTCTGAAATATCTACAGCCAAGCAGATTTCATTTCGTATAGATTTTTAAACCAGTTCAAAGACTCCAAACAGTATCGATAGATAGCTGAAGGTTTAAGATATTGTAGAGTTTACACTAGTCGCACACAGCTAACGTGATCGCAATGTCAAATCCATGGTTTGAGGTAATACTTCAATTACTTGGCTACCGTCCAGATCACATATTTACAAACTTTTGAATTCATGAACACATAAAACAGTCGAGATTAGCAAATTTGTACGAGTGTCATTTTATTCATTGTTAGAATCTATCTGAGTAGGTATCTAGAGACTTTGAACAATCAGATCAGCCTCCAATTGCTTCGCGAGTTTGATAGATCCTAGGTCCACAACCCGCCAAAATAGGTCCCCAAAAAATATAACAACCGGGGTAATGCAGATAAATGAAATTGTAAATCCAAATGCGTGATTGAAGTCGGTGTCATTGCCAGTGAGCTTCCAGATGGCTGGCTGAAGTCGCCAACCCCAAGAGGCAAGGATTGGCCAATGTACCAAGTACAAACCAAATGAAATCTGGCCTAAATATCGAGGAATTGGAGAGGTAAAGATTTTTTGAAGGAGAGGTAAATTCGAGATTGCCCAGACGATGAGGATGGATCCGACTACAAATACATTGGATTCCCAAGAAATGATAGCCGAGATTGTTTGGAACCCGAAGGTAGTTGATCCATACGACCCATGGATGTGGGGAATCGAAGCCAACCATAAACCAGCAAACAAGACTACAGACCATCCCAGAGCAGACCCTAATTTTCTGCTCATGGATTTGGGTGCAACCGCGGATCTTGCTTTACGAACGTGTTGCTCAGCGATAAGCATTCCGCAAAGGAAGCAAGAAATATCATATCGCATGCACCAAAATGCATAGTAGATCAAGAATAAAGTGAATCCAAGACGAACGACTGGTCTCAATCTTCCCAAGCCAGTGAGTGTAATGAATAGTAGGAAAGAACACCATAATTCTTTTGGTATGGTGTACAGAGGTGCCGCATATTCAGACTTCGTCACGTTGTGGAGTGATACTGTCCACTCGTAAGGGTATAGTAGCTTGCTGAACACATACTCCAGCCAGTCCACAAATTGAAGTAAGAATGTTTCTTGGTAGATTGGGCCGCCAAGGTCCATATCCACCGTTCCAGAGTATTTGGCATCAAACACGTGTGTTCTGGTAAGCAACATTATCACAAACGTGACTGCCATCGGCGGAAGCACTATGCGAAAGGTCCTTCGAAATGTGGCAGAAGATAATGAACGGTAGAGTCGCTCCCAATCTTTCTCATAGATCAACTCCAATGGTCGAAGCGCCAGAGCAAAGCCAGAAATAACAAAAAATATAGCAACCATTACACTGCCAGAGAAAGCAAGACGGATGATGGGTAGTTGCCAGAAATATGGATGATCTCCATATTCCTCAAACATCAAAGGATGGAACTTCATAGCGAGGTGCTCCAGATAGACACAAAATGAAGCAACTCCTCGCATACCATCTAGGTATGCTGTTGGACTCTGGCGTGTAGGGACTTCGACTTTGTAGCCGCAGAATCTTGAAATTGGGCTCGGCAAAAGAGTAATAGCAAGGGATTTTAGCCCATGGTGAAGCTTGGACATAGCCGATGTCTCCTCGTCAAAGGGCATGCCTTGAAGAGTTTCCTCACTCATAGCGTCTTCACTGCCGCGATCATAGTTTTTTTGGTTGTCGAATTCATCCGATGTCGAGCTCCGTTGGGACCGGGTTGAGTGCTTCTCTGCCAAAGAGTGTTGAGATCCGGCGGTGGTAATATCAGATTCAGGTATCGCCATTGTCAATAGCAATATGAGAGAAAGAAGTTAGGCTAGCTAGGAGACAGAACATTTCTACAAATCTTCAAAAGCACATGGAATAGTATAAGGGCCATTAAGAATTAGGGTTGATCCTTCGGGACCGAGACCGATTCGTAGAGACTACCTCGAGATTCGGAAAAGCTACATTAGGATACGCAACTTCAGCTTATCCTGTGCTACCGCGAATGGCGCGCAACATTGGCGATGCATCTCTTGCATACACCGAATTTGAAGGTCCCGAATCTTCACGCACCGATTTTATTAGGACAATTCGCGTAAGCATTTAGCTTTGTCGTCGCATTTTCATCGGATATATGCATTGCAGATATCGTACGGAGGTCGCCGTCATTTTGGAAGAGATTATAGGCTCTTTCAGGGTATATACGCTGTAAGGCTCTATAATTCGTCGGATTTGGTCGGGATCTATAAAATCTGATCTCCGCTCTACCTGAATAGGCTAGTGATGCCTATATTCTAGGCTCAATTGGGCTCTAGATCAACCCGAAACTACAATTCCTAAAGCTTATAGGCTCGTCGAGCCTCATGCGGGCTTAAAATTATCTAAACACAGACCCTATGGTGCCCAGTTAGTGTGCTTGATTGTAGGCATCTACAGGGCTATCTAGTCTCTTCCAAAATGACCGCGACCTCCGTACTGCGACTTAAGCTTATCTTTTAGGTCAATCTTCAACGGCTGAACTCCGCATGTAGCACGCGTACACATGGTGTGATCTTCAGGATTTCTGAGTACAGAATTGGTATGGCGGCCTGTGTCCACCATAATTGGTTCAGAAGGAGGGATTCTTGTGATAGTGCAGCCCAGCTCATGGCCACGTTTTCCTGCATATATTTATTAGTTGTATTGAGAACCACAAATTCGTATACGTACAGACTATAAGCTCTAGAATTGCCGGGGTCGCTTGAATTAGAGTTAATGGCCCGTGCATGCGTTCCATCTATTTTTCTTCACGTGCCATCTCGGGTGGGACTGAAACCTCACGTAGTACAAACGCTCGCTCTGATTTGTAGCTCTGCTTGGGTTGACTCGCTCTTGTTGGAGACTCCTCAGATAAGGGAATGCAACGATCGCAATTCATATTTGAGGGATTTCCAGCCCACCCTTTACGCGAACTGCGACCACTGCTTGCTAGTAGACACGTAGAAGACAGCTCAGTATATCTCGATCTTTAACGTTCAGATACTATCTAGTGTCCACAGTGCAAATTTAAATTTGTGACAGGTTGGTCAGGGGCGACAAGGTACATACAAGCATACTACCTGTAACCAAGGAGAGATTTAAGGTTTTGCCACTATCCAATGTCCCGGGTCCGGATCCACTTCATTCCTTGAATCTAGTTCGAAAATCTATTCCTTTTGATAAGCCTGACTCATTCCGAACAGTAAATCTCCTCAGAGCACAAGCATGAAGTCATAGGCAAATATTTTTAGCCGTTCTAGGAACGGAAACGTTAGCAACTGGGTTGAAGTACTGAACCTCCAAGATCACATGATCACTTTCAGCAGGAGAATGATATAAAATCACTCCAATCTCACGTGACAGTGTCTCTGTGCTGTGAACTGGCTCCGAAACTTCTTATGTTGGGATTGAATTATTATATAGATGTACTATCTATTGTATGAAGTTTGCTACATCTGAATCCTGACCCAGCTGTACAGCTTGATATCTGCGAGTGGTCTTAAACCCAACCCTTCAGCAATCTGGAAAGTCGATATTGATCCTGGTCATAACTGTATCAAAGGATGCAGTCTGATTCATCAACTGATCCGTACAACTGCATGATCAGAGAGTTAGTAAGGCCTTTCAATGAAGGTAAACGGAGGAAAAGGAGGAACTGGGAATTCTGGGGTGCAAAATTAGTGAACGGGTTGTACTGACTGCTCTGTGTGATGGTAAGATGACAATCCAGATTCCAGAATTCCTCCTCTAAGCAATGATCGATGCATCATCCTCCATCCATAGGAACAATGAAAGATATGGTATTTTCTCGTGGTCCAAACCATCACCTTAACCTCGGACAACTCTTTATAATCCTTCACAGGTTTCGTTCCCTCGACATCGTAGAAAAATGGCTCTGAAGCCACCTCAAGGAACTCCTCAGACAGTTCATCGTCGTAGCAGTCTCGATGGAGCCAAGCCATGGTCATCAAATCAAAGATACAGCCATTCGCCTTTGCAGTTTCAGAGTCGAGGCCGCAAGGTTGAAGTTTATGCGCCGTAGAGGGATTCACACGGGACATGCCTACGGGTAGAACACCATCTCCACTAACGGAGTGAGATTTGAGGGATGGTGAGCCGTTGATGAAATAGAGAACGAGGATGACTGCTGTGAAGAAGAACGTGCCAATTTGAAGACCCAACTGGATTCGAGAGGTCCGGATTCTGTGTCTGCTTGTGCCATTTCCGGTTGAGATGAAAGGTGCATCTTCTTCGCCTTTGTCTGCATCCCTTTCGCCGTACATTCTGCTGAGAAGTGTGTATTTTGGCTTTCCTGGGTAGGCCATGATTTGAAGTTAGATCTGTGGGCGATCTATAAGCACAAAAGATTGGATGGTATAGGTGATTTGAAAATTACGAGTGTAAGATTATGGGAGCTATAATCAGATCGAAGGCAAAAGAATTGGATGCTGATAGACACTTGGTACAGAGCCACCCGTTTCATGTTGCCCGAACACTCTCGGACATGAGCTTTGGCACCGAAGAAATATTACATAATATAATTCCATATACTCTCCGCCGGAGACATCAGAGCAGTGGTCTTAGTTTAGGTAATGCACATGATATGTTTCTTACAACACACTGTTTAGATTCAGGTTCTGAACTTTTGATGTTACGTTCTAAATCCTATGGGTCAATCGAAAACAGCTTTTGCATGGTGTGAGCACGTGTGAAAGATATTGGATTCATTGCTCATAATTTAACATGTGCTAAATTATTTCTTTCTCTTGACATTATAGACAGTTATCTCAGTGCATCGATTTCAAGGAAGAGAAAATTGAACGAGTTTACATGACATCCACATGAAAAGACATATCAGAATGAAATTAAAATTTGGGCTTGGTTGACCAAGATTTACTCTACTGTGATATCTTCTTGCGCTACATACATATTAATTGATATCTCTAATTCTAACACACTTTCCAAAAAGCAACTGAACCCTTGTGGTGACTTTCTCAAACTCTACCCTCTCAGGATCCAAGAATACACTAACACAGTGGTCCGTATGGAACATTCCTATCCCTTCATTTGTAACAAGGTGTCCACTCATTGCCTAACATAATTGTCAGCATTTGTTCAGAAGTTCAGGATTTTGAGTAACTCACAGCAATGTGCAAGAGCTTGAAGATATAAGCGCAATGAGCAATGTGGTAATGCTCCTGTGTCCACACCATTGGAATATCGGTCTCCGCTGTCACAGATGTAACCCATGGCAACTCATTTTCCGTAAGCTCGTATCCTGGTTTTTTGTTGGTATTTGAATACCATTTCCACGGCCCATATAACTCTAGAAATTCATCCGAGATGTTCTTGTTGTAGCAGGCAGGATGTGTCCATGAAAAAGACATGAGATCCCATACGCAGCCTTTTTCTAAGGCCTCAGCTGGACTATTTCCACAGTCTACGATGATGGTGTCGCCGGCTTCTACTAAAGGCCATCCTCCTGGTTTCAGATCAGGCGTGATTGCTGGGATATAGTTGATAGTTGGTTTTCGGTCGAGCAGTGCAGCAAGAGCAAAGAGGAGAGTGGCTGCTAGAATACTTGAAATTATGGCAATGACGGTAGAGCAATTCCACCAGCGTCGTGATGAGCTTCCTAGGTACTCTTGTTGTTTGGAATGTTTTTCTGTGTCGTAGTTGTCGTCACCGGATAGACCCATTCCACCCAATGAAAGAAAACTCTCATCCTCTCCATCAGGAGTTACAGAGTATGTGTGAGTATCATAATCTAGCGCTATAGGAATCGGTTAGCCTTGCCAATATGAAACATTTAAGCGCAAATGCAATACTCACCATTCTTGACCTTGCCAACAACCGCCGTTCCAAGAGCTTTTGGGGCCATTTTTACACTTGATGGTAATCAAATTGGGCAAAAACAGCTATCCGATTGATAGACCAAAGAAATAAATCGAAACAAGAATTAATTCCCTTTGCAAAAATTCGAAGAATATGGAAAGGAAACTCTAGATTTACATATCGGGCTTAGAAGTCAATTAAAGTGGGGCCGCCGCACTAACAACCACCCGAAAGCTTTCGGAGCCTATTTCGACCATCCCTCCTCTCATTTAGTGAGTTCAAGAAACATACGTGTGACTACTGCGGAACAACTCCTTCTGTTCAAGGTGGAGAATAGAGCAATCAAACAGCATTTTTTCTATACCCAGTTAAACAACATTCGCAAAATGCCATACGCCGTGCAATACGTATCTACAAGCGATGCACCAGGTCTAGCAGAGGCGATGATGAGCGCCTGGTGGCAAGATGAGCACTGGAAAGTTCTATGGGCAAAAAGCAACATGTCACTCGAGCAAATAATTTCTGATTGTAGTGAGCGCTTGCCGTGGAATTTCATCAGCGGCCGAAGCGTCAAACGACACCTCAAAGTTGTTGATACAGATTCTGGGGAAATAGTGGCTTATTCGCGATATATTTTACCCGAGACCCATACCGAGATATGGCCCGAAGCCCAGATTTCTGAACCTAGTTCTGAGGAATTGGCGGAATATGAAAGAAAGTTTAAGAGTGTCACAGACAATGGAAAGATACGAGGAATGGATTATGCGTTTGCTTCCGAGTTTGGGAACCCTCTTGCAGAAGTGGAGGAAGAGATTTTGAAAGATAGTGGTTCTTGTTTTGGTATGTTTGATAACAGTCTATAATACAAAGGAAATATGACTTTCTAATTCCGAAAAGCTGTGGATTACATGACGACTCATCCTGCTCACCAACACCATGGAGTAGCATCGATGATGCTGAATCAAGCTCTCAGAGTTGTAGATGAAGCGGGCTTAAAATCGATTGTAATGGCAAGTCCGGCTGGACAAAGATTGTATGAAGAACATGGCTTTCAATTTGTGTGCACTCATGTTCAGGATGATTCTAGATACGGCACTACATCACCCTACGTTCATTCTTGGCTTGTTAGACCATCTCCCAAGTAGAGTCAAGGGATAATGACGAGGAACCACCGATTATGTATCGAAGTGTTGCAAGGTGATATGGAAAGTATTTCTCAAGGGTAGCTTCTGATTTTGATAATAGATAGATAGAATTTGGAATAAATACATGAATATCAGCGTTCCAGACCTTGACTCTTTGATAAAAGTTTACTCAAAGTCATTCCAGATTCATGACTGAATAATTTAAGCATACCCTACATCTTCATTGTTTATCTCACTCAGTCTTACACACGGATTGTATAACATCCTAATCCAGGTGTTCATCACTTCGCCATTTCCCCATTCTCCAGCCTCATACCTGCCTACCAAATTCTCACAATGATTCCTGTGGTAATCCCTCGCGATTTCCTGTGGAACAAGAATATCATCATCCTCCACCGCTCGCGCTATTATTTTCATCGTGTACACGCAGTGCTGATAATGATATCTTATCTGAGTCCATGTCTCGACAGATCGCTTGAGAATCTCAACATCCTGTGGCAATGGAAGTGTAAGATTTTCCCCGATATACCATGGCCATGGTCCGGTGGCCAGCGCTTCTTCGTATAAATCTTGGTAGAAACACTCTGGTGCCGTGAACCCGTAGTTCATGAGATCAAAAACGCAACCGTATTGCTCGGCTTGACTTGGAAAACTTCCACATCTTTTAGTCCCTCCTAATTCAGGCGAAGGCCCTTCACCCGCATCAACAAAATCGGGTTGAAGAGAGTTCTGTTGTGACAGAGTCCGGATTCTCACAAATGAGCCTGGTGTGTGAATTGTGAAGCTCGAGATGGTGAGAATGAGAATACACAGTGTGGCGAGGACTCCGGAAACGAGGAGTGACTTTGGTGCTTGAACGAATTCTTTTAAGATCACGCTGAGACTTTGCTTTCGTGCCCGGTAATGCATGGGGGTTTCCATTATCGGGCCTTCTTCATCATCATCGTCGCCCATGGGAACGGGGTCATAGAGCTTGACCTCTCCCATTTCATCATCATGAATTGGTTCTAAAAACAACATCTTAGCAGATTTCAACAACGGAGAAGGATGCAATTTACTCATTCTGACTTAGATTTCTATTGAAGCGGGTCCGTAAGAGAAGTGCCAAAAGAAAAGACTAATAATCCCAAAGACACCAGATAAATACGCTTATCTCAAGAAGAAGACGACAACATGGTACCAAAGTAGTGATAAGAGTCGCTTATATTACAGAATCGGAAAATTGTTGTGTTTGTGGTTTGGTGGCTTCGGGTGGGGAATTGTCCCGACCATTTTCGGACATTTCTGCGCCCGAATTTTGGACAAAATCTATCGCTACAGGGTACAGCCAACCAAACCAAGAAAGAATAATGATTTGGTGGCTCTCTCCAATCATGTCAAGTTATTTGAGCGTAGACCTCTTGAGGGCGAATTCTGTTCAGCTCTCCGGGTGTTTTGTACGTTTCCTGTGACATGCTTGATTTTTTGGCATTTGCTCGTTGAAAAATCTTCCTCACTACACATTACTACCCGATAACATTAATAGAATGCCTCACCATTACGAACAAGTTAGATCGTCAACTATAGCAATTCGAAGATGGCGAGAAGATGAGGAAGTTCCAAGTCGTGGCAAGCTATATTTGCTCTGCCTTACCATATGTTTAGGAGGGTCAGTATCTATCACTGAACGCTTTATATGCCGTCAACTAATTTTCTATAGGCTTCAGGTTGTTTGGGCAACAGTAATGGCCCAAGGATCTGTATGGTTCCCTTATATTTGGTCAAACAGTGTCAGAAACTAACTTCACCAGAGTTATCTCATTTCCCTTGAATTACGACCCTCGGTAGTATCTCTGGTCTGGCTAGCAGGACCAATCTGTGGTACTCTGCTCCAACCATATATAGCTTACAAAAGTGACTACTGTACACACAAATGGGGGCGAAGAAGGCCCTTCATGATATACGGTACAATCGCTACAATAGCTTGTATCAACGCTCTTTCCTGGACGAGTGAAGCCGTTCGATTGATTTGCAATCTCTTAGGAGTGTCAGATCATGGATTCGGTGCGAAATTCGTCATTCAAGTATTCGCAGTCGCTGGGGTATGGCTACTGAATGCCGCCATTCAACCTGTTCAGGCTAGTATCAGGGCCTTGATTGTGGATGCATGTCCAGGTTCTCAAGCAGCTAAAGCAAATTCTTTTGCAAGCATTGCGGTCATCATTGGAAGTGCAATCGGATATGGTTGTGCTTTTATTGAAATGCCCAAAGGACCTGCTTGGTTGACCAATCCTCAATTCAAGGGTCTCTGCTTCATTGCCTCTATTTCACTTGGTGTCACTGTCACTATAACATCTGTAATGATTGAAGAGAAGGCGGTAAATATTGATAATGATGGATCCGAAAAATCAGGACTTCAAAAAATATGGGTAGAGATATATAAAGCGATTAGAACACTACCTCCCACGATCAAAATGATTATGGCAGTCCAGTTTTGCGCTTGGCTGGCTTGGTTCCCATTTCTTTTCAATATTGTATTGTAAGTTCAGCGCCATATTTGATAAAAGCGCATAGCTAACTTGCTGACCACATGAAGATTTTTAAGTAGGCTTTGTAAGCTACATATACTCCTTATGTTATTTTCCATTACTGACCACCTCAATGTAGATGAATTTCAAACTCTTTCTGAAAAAATGGGTCCACCCTCGACCAAATTCTATAACGGTCTTCGACAGCAGTCAATTCGACATGCTACTCTAGCAATGCTAGTATTCTCAATGGTGGCACTCATCACTAACCTTTGCCTACCTTATCTCATCATCGATGCGGATTCTTCACGTAACTCAGAACTAGAGTGGCAGAAGGAAGAGCGATCCACAGGTGCGAAATCTGGCATCTTCGTGGTATTGCGAAAACGACTTGTGAATCGCCTAACACTTCCCCGGGTGTGGATGATATCACATATTATCATGGCTTTCGCGCTGTTTGGAATAACTTTTGGGGGAGACGGTTTCATGACAAGTGTATTATTTGTCTCACTAATGGGCTTTTCTTGGACACTTACCCAATGGGCCCCTTTTGCCATGATTGCCGCCGAGATATCTTCTTCTTCTATACCAGACTTAAGAAGCCTGGAAACAGACACAGAAGATCAATCCGCTAGTCTGGAGAGTGTAGCCGATCTGAGACCGAGGGCCGGAATAACGATGGCTATACACAATATTGCCATTGCGACACCACAGATGCTGTCAGCTATAGTGGGAGCTCTAATCTATTGGGTATGTAGACAATCACATACTGGGGACACAGATGCCATGAGATGGGTGTTGAGAACGGGAATTGTGGCTGGTATATGTGCTGCTTGGTGTGCAAGGAAATTATGATCGAGGTTGCTTTTGAGCTTGACTTTGATGATTCTAGGAATTTTTGAGCCAATCTCTTGTATCATAGCTTATGCAAAAGTAGTCTGAGCAAAAGCATTCAAGCAACTGCTACGACTCCACAGATTTCTGAACTTTCAATCCCGACATGGATATGGCTTGTTTGCATGCATTGGGTATACACAAAATAATTAGACTACATATATTTCTCAAAATAACTTTTACTGTAACTTATCTAAAAATACAGCACGAAGCTATAAAATGAGATGTAATCCGATGAATAGAAATTACCCATATAAAGAGTCTTCATAAAGTCTTGGACTAGAATCAAAAATTGTATGAGTATGAATTGTATGAATACCACCCATGGGATTCTCCACACAGGTAAAAAAAAAAAAAACATGATTAAACATCTCCTTGACGACTAGCAGACGTAATGCTGAAACAAGTCATCATACTAAATTAGAGGGAAAATTCATGTCCCACACGTCCCGATTTTGGATGTCCGATTTTGTACGGACTTTACTGGACCCGGTTTTCCAAGCATTTCTACGGCTATACAACTTGTATAGCAATGCGAAATTCCATTTTTCACTCTCTGTATGACTGCAGGGACCTGTTCTACACTCCATGTTGAATACTACATTTCCATGCAATCCTGCTCCCTGTAATCCTTGAGCTCAATCGATCCGGGGATCACTATCGCCACTTATAACAACTTTTTGAAATCTCGTATATCGATTTCAAACATTCCTGGTGCGCAACAGAAAAATCCGCTTGTCACTTCAAAATATGGCTCGTTTCGAAGATGTAGTGCTGAAACTCAGAAGATGTATGGAAAGTCTACTTCCGCACAAACTTATAGGATGTAAATTTGACTAATCGTGTAATAGGGGCATTCCATTCCGAAGAGAATAATGGAAGCGATGAAAAACTGCTCGCTAGCACCACCTCATCATCTGTGGCATCAATAGACGAAGAAGATTCTTCTTCATCCGAAAAAGAGACAAGATCTCAAACTCATCATAGAATTTTTTTCATCTCCAGCATCCTCGCCATAGTCGTGCTAGGAGCCGTAACTCTCACTACTCTTCTTGTAGATAGCCACAGTGGAGTTGTACCAAATACTCCCCCGCCGCCTTCCCAAGGCGGCTCCCAAGTGGTCGCCCACTGCGGTATATCAGCGCAAGAGGCTATGGAGCGTGGCTGCCTGTGGGACATCATGTCATTCGGCTGGATCCACCCTCTTTGTTTCGACAAGGAAGAATCCGATCGTTGGGCGGCAAAGTACGGACCATTCGACTGGTACGTTGATGACGGACAGGCAGTAGATGAAAAGGAACAACCTGTCAACGGAACCCTGACGCAGCCGTTGAGTTTGGATGAAATTCCTTTCGCACAATCAGTCTGGACAACTCAAGGGTACCACATTATGCATTGTTTGTATCTATTAAAGATGGTTCATGTAGCGGCATTGAACAGTGATCCGGTAAGCAATGAGGCTGTGAATCTAGGGCACACGGATCATTGTGTGGGGTTGATTGGGAATACTGATTTAATTGAGTATGATGCCATCACCACACCTGTGCGGCTGCTTTTTGTACAATGTGTTACCCTTCAATGACGAGGAATATTGAATCGGCTGGAAAGTAGATGTGTTTGAGACACTTCACTTCCTAGTGGAGTGGGAAGACTACTTGGACAACATCAGCAACGGGATCAATTTAAAGTTATTAGGAATCGTTGTTCATCAACCTTTAATTACTTAAAATACTCAAAAAATAAGAATGCTTCAGAAACCAAACTATTGAGGAATAATTAGATTATAGATGACTTTTACAAATGAGTAACTTCAGGTAATAGTTTAAGACAGGAAAGTAAAGAAAAAAAAGCTTCAATCATGCTGGGTTTGCGGAATGTATAAGGTACAGTTATTGTACATATATTCATTAATACTTCTTAATTCAATAAGTCATCTGCTAGCAAAGCTAGAAAAGCTGATTGCAAGCTCTTAAACTCTTGCAAGAGCTTAGCAAGATCTATTTATACTTCTACAGTCATCATCCCTTCAAAGGCACCTAACAGGGCAAACCAAATCCATACAACGTTTTCTTCGTCGCGACCGATTAAGGAATGCTTTATTTTACCCCATTTTGTTGCGCCCCATTACCATTCCCCTGCCCTCGATTTTGGTTCACGATGGCTTGTGAGTGCTGCTGCTGCTGTTGTGCTGCCTGTTGTTGTGCCTGCTGAGTAATTAGTCTCTGCTGATGATGATTACTCAACATTTGAGCATACATCTGCGGACTAGCATTCTCGATGCCGATTGGCGGTGGTCGCTGTCCTCCTTGACCATTCATTCCGATGCTGTTGTTACCGGCCGCTGCGTTCATAGCGCTGGTTGCTATGCCGCTTGGAGGTTGGACCAAGCCTCGCTGCTGCAAATGCCTGTTGTTAGCATATGCAGCTATATTTTCACCCACCAATTTGTGGATTTCGTTTGGAGACGCATTGGGATTAGCTTTTTTGACGTTTTGTGCTATTTCACTGAACGGGACATTTGGAGGCAGGCCCCCATTAGGAAGTCCAGAAGGTGGCAGGTCTAGCCGAGGGGAGCCTGCTTGAGCTGGAGAAGGCGCTGATATACCAGGAGAACCAGCCATACCATTGATATGGTTGTTATTGTAGGAGTTCATGTTATTGGGCATGAATCCAGGCTGCGTAGGCATGCCATTCATTCGTGGAGGGGAATTCTGCGCTTGTCCTGGATGTGGACTATTCTGCTGCTGCGCCATGCTCTGCATGTGTTGCTGTTGCCTTTGTTGCAAAGCAGCACGACGAGCGCTATCTGCAAGCTCAGGTGTTAGGGCAGGATTCAATGGCAAGCCTCCCTGCATTTGAGCTTGCGGAACACCATTAGACATTGCTTGTGGAATCCGAAGATTGTTGGGCATCGGCCCAACTCCAGCCATGTGAGGAGGCAGAGGACGAGGTCTATTCTGTCCAGGAACAGCGAGATGACCGTTTCCATTTGGTTGTCCAATCGGAGGAACGAGACCGTTCGGAAGAGCTGGACCACGTTGTTGGGGCAAGCCATTGGGGTGAGCCTGCTGCTGCTGAAGTGCATTTCTTTGACGAGCTTGTGCTTCCTATTGCGATGTCAGTACGTTTACATAATTTTGGGTAAAATCTCGTGACTACTTACTCTTCTAACCTGTTCCTGTCGTAGCTGGAAGGCAGCCATGCTTTTCTTGTACTGCTCCTCCCGGTCATGTTTCAAACGACTGAATTCTTGAGGAGTTTTGATAGGTGTCCATGTTTGAGGTTGTTCAGCTGGCTTTCTTGCTGCGGCCTGTGCGGCAGTCAATTGCTGCTTTTGAGCGGAGTTCTCGCGTTTCTTCGCCAATCTCCTCATTGCATCGATCAAGCTTAAATGTTTCTGGTTTCTCCGTTTCTCCACACGTTGGGTAGTGGTAGTTCGCTTTCGAGGTGGGACTGGTTGACCATTCACGATGGGTTGCCGGGCAGCTTCAGCAGCCATTACCTGTAGATTTCGTTGGGCTGCCTCCATCCTATTGTTATAGGCCTTAAAGTATGCGGTCTTTTGCATTTCTACGGGTAGTCCTTCTAAAGCTATCCATCGTTCAAAACATTCCCAAGGCGTACGTCTCTCAGCACCTGATGAAAATAGCGATCGGCTTGATAACATGTTGGAAATGAGCGACCAGTTGTAAGCATACTCTCGTACATGTCTTCTTAACTCGTCGTCCTCGGCACAAGTCCACTGTGAGCATGAGCGATTCTCGAAAAAGCTTTGTACTGGCATGGGAAATTCTGAAGGTGGCCGGAATTGGTGTCCGGCATGAATGCGGTCGCGGATATGCTTATTGGCGGGGTCAAATAAACCAATATTGGTTTGTTCAGGTGGTAAAACAGATTTCTCGCGCCTAGATTCGTCCATTTCGGCGTCTTCGTCTTCACTGTCTTCTTCATACTCAAATCGGCTCCTCTTCCGCGGGGGGCCTTGAAACTTCAATTCCATTCTGCCCTCTACGTACTTACTGATACCGACCGCAGGTCGTCTCCAGAAGCGATCGGGATCAACTTCAGAGGTAGGCAAGTCTTTGCAAGGAACACTCAATGGCGCACCATATAAAGGTAATTCCTCTAATAATTTATCAGTTGCAGGAGATCTACTCAATCCAAATACAACATCGTCATCCTGAAGACCAAAGATCGCAGTGGGGCTGACAGTGTCTATAAGACTGAGGCGAAGTTCATCATCAACATCGTTCATGGGAGAATCAAATTCTGCAGAGGCGATCAGTTCGGGAGTGGAGTGCGAAAGAGATTTACTAGTCTCATCCTCCATTTCAATATCTTTCGAGGCATCAGCCAGGACTAATGCTGGGCGAGTAGTGTTTACTTGTAGGATTTTTCGTTCCTCAATACTAGCTTCGAACCACTCGGCACAAGCATATGCTAAGTTCTTAGCCACAGCCATTTTCCACTTTCGTTCTTCACGAAAATCTGTTCGCATCCATTTCGCTTCTTGAAGTAGTACGTCCCAGTGTGTGGTTGGCCGAATGGGTTCTTCGGATCGCTTAGGTTGGCGTAGAGACCATTTAGAAGTGTTCTGGAGCCCATATATGCGCTTCAGAATCCTTGTAGTCTGATTCTCAGTTATGGGCACAAAAGCATTCGACGTCGTGATAGTTTTGTGAGCGGTTTGTAGTAGTCCATCCAATGGCGGATAGCCTGTTTTTTGTGTGTTGTGGCTATTGAGATACAAACACGCAAAGTAATCGTCATAAGGAGATGTTGCATGTGCTGCCTGTGAATTGGCGCCCTTTGGCATCAAAGCAGCATCATTGACTCTGGGACCAGGAGTAGGCTTTTTAGCAAACACGACCGTTGAAAGTCTACTTTGGTTCTTCTCCTTCGATTTCTGGAGCAGGCTGCGAGTGGAACCCGGCGTACTTCCTCGCGAAGGAGAGTTAACGGCTGATCCGGTATCTGGCTTGATAGTAGGACTTCTTGCCGAAGTAGGAGAGGTGTTTGGCGCTGGCGTTTCGCCTAGGATCTCAGATACGGACTTGTGTCTGATTGCCCCTGAAGCGACTCTTGTCGTCATACGCTCGATTGGCGGTTGAACAGGAGCGGGTGTTGACGACGGTGTTTTGCGTGTTGTAGGAGTAGACGTTGCAGATGGTGGCGACTTAGCGTCAGAGGGCAGCTGCATCGGGGTCTCTTCATTAGAAGTAGGTTCTTTTGCATTTATGACAGGGCCACTATCTAGCGTAGTCTGACTTCCAAATGAATCCTTGACAGTAGCCACATCCAAATCCATAGCGTCGACTGGAGTTTGTCCTTCGCCCTCAGAATCTGGTACTTCGTTTGCTTTGGGGATCGAACGAATCTTTTCGCTTCCCACACTTTCATCTGGCAGCGAAATATTTGCGTCGTCGCCGGTTCTTTCCACGGCAACTTTCTTTTGTACACTTTTGTCTTCCTGTGCCAGTGGTTTAGAATCTTCAACACCCTGTGAACTCGAAGCTTCAGAATCTGCTGTCTCAGCAACCGCAGCAGTTTTTGAGCCGGCAGCGGCTTGGTCCTCCATACGAAGTTGAGCATCAGCTGACATTGAATTACTACCCAGCGCCTCAGTACCGGAGAGTTCATTTCGAGTCTTGTGTCTGCTGTTGTGTTCATCTTCCTGAGCAATGTCTTCGGGATTAGACTTTGCCTCTGTTGAAGTTTTGAGATCGATCTCATTATCTGGGTTCTCAGCCTCTTCATACCGAGAATTGTCATTCTCAGGACTTGTACCTGCAGAAACATCGTGCCGGGCAGGAGTTGTGGTTGAATGTGCATCTATTGTCGAACTTGGAGAGGAAGGTAAATCCACCGCAATCCTAAGTGAATTTGTAATTGAATGCCTGCCTTTATCCCCTGTGTGCTCACGTGCCTTCTCGATCTCCTCTATTCGGGCTTCTTGAACTTCTTTCGGTGGTAAATGAGCAGTTGCGGCATGATGATTCTCGTCATTCGCGCCGAATATAACTGGCTCTTGCAGGTTCGCAACGTCTTCAGCAGATGGAGGCACTGCTTTCCTTGGATCCACTCCAGGGCTTCCAGGGGGGCTTTCCACTACTCTCTTAATACGGTCGACTTCGAAATTTCTACTGGATAAATCATGCTCTTGATCATCCTTTTGCGCCGCAGTCGCAGGGTGACTAGCTATTTCAGGTACCTCCCCCACCGGTGAAATAATGGCTGCAGAAGACTCGGTCGGTGAATCTGTCTGCAAGCTCATCGAGGGACATCTGCGTATGAAAGCTCCAGTCGCCCCTGGTGTTGCCTTAAAGTCATCCCCATTTCTCTCGATATTCCGTCCTTCGTTACTATTTTCAATTGGAGTAGTCCCGCGGCTCTTTCGTGGTATTGCACCATCGCTTTTGAAGTAATGTTCTATTCTAAGAGATGCATCTTTCATCGAAAGCTCCTTGCCCGCTTGGCGAGTTGCTGATTTTTGTTTCAAGGAATCGGATCGAAGTTGTCGTCGGGTGGGTAGATTTGATTCATTGAAGGGTCGATCTCTATAAATGATGTCAGTGAAATCTACAGAAATTGTAGAGTGGTTTCAATAAGTTTAAATGTTTCGTATGATAGAATTATAGTACATACTGTAAGATATCACAAGCCTCGAGAAATTGTGCCTCTGCGGAATTGGTTGGTGGAGCATTGGGGTCTATCCCAAGGATTACAGGTATAGGGCCCTCATTGTCGCAAACTGCGAACAACTCGCGAAGCTTCCTCTTTCTCGACGAATTAATTCGACTGCGACGGTTAGTATCATGAAATTAATATCAAACGATGCAGAAAATGATGCGACATCAATTGACAGTATTCAAATAATTAAATTACCTTGCTTCATCTTGCTTTGATCGTAAAAGGCGATTGCGAATGGGCGCTCCAACCTCGCTCATAATATCGCGACCGCGACATCCGTTTTTTAAAAAAACGGATATAGTCCCGATCTTAATGGGAGATTCTGAGATGCTTCAAATAATTAATTAAATGAAAACTGGTGGTTGTGAATTGATAGTAGATGGGTGTTCAAAATTGCTATATCACTGTGTTCAAAAATTGCATGGGAAGGACAATCAAACATTAGACAGTCCGCGATTTTTGGGCATTTTAAGCGATTCCCCAAAAGAAGCGTCATAGCCTTTAAAGCATGTTTTCTTTCTCCCTTAGATTTACAAGTTTTCTTTTTGAGTTTCGAGTTATGATCAAGTCTTTCGTTCTGGTATTATTGGGGGAAGCTGTTAGATTTTCTAAAGTTATATGTTCAGGTGTTAACAAAATGTTTCGTGGATATCTTTGTGTTGCATCGTAACCGAGGTGAGGTGAGGGTCTTGAGAATGTGAAGTCAACCATATAAAATAAAATTGGATCGTATGGAGCAGTCAGTTAAATGAATGTAACAACAGTATGAATACAAATATAGGTAGATATACCTACCTGAGTAACTAGATTCTCAAATTGATTTAGTAAACAATCGACATGAGTATTTAGGAGGGATTGAAGTCAACACCTACCTGGATAGTCAAGAACAACTATCATTGGAACAAGAATAACTTGGTATTACTAATAAATAGGTATTTGGAATTCCCTTCTTCCTTACATGCGTGTTTTCCGGATATCGTCTTTTCCACTCCTCCTTAACGCCTGCTATCCCAAAACTCATCATGCCGAAAATCATCGCTAGGTGTTACCTATCAAGTACTGTATATCTTTCCTTCTTCGAAAACTAAACACCGAATCAAGCTAAGGGCCATGGTTCTTTCCTCATCAAGTAGCATTGTTGGCATTCTGTTTCGAGAAGCCAAATGCTGGATTCTTTCCCTTCTGTTTCCAAACTCAAATTATGAATCTTATTCGAAATTGTGGTTCATTTCCTCATCACTGCAATTTTGGCGGCAGCTTGATCGAAATTAGTATACAGCCTTGGGCTGCAAATCGAGTTGAATTAGATCATTGTTCCAATGCTCCTTGATATTGCCAAATAACAAACATTGCTCAGTATTCTGTGAGCACATAAAACAATGTTCTCTCCTCGAATGAAGACACTGTGGAAAGGTAGCGGGAAAGAGCCGAAAGCTCATTTCAAAATGCTTGCCAATTTTCTCCCAATCTTTACATATCCAGGCATTGACCAAAGAAAGTATTGTGTTTTTGTATTATCGCAATTGTCTTGCAGCTTGCACATGTCCCATTGACTTCCTTCTCGGTTGTTCGCTCAGAAACGAGGGTTTTCTTCTGTCGCTGTTGAGCGCTAGCCTTCGCCCAATATTTCCAAAACAAACACAGCTACAAAAGAGAACACTAGCAATCCATATTCCAGCCTCGAGGTTGCCCCTTGTAACTAGTTTCTCGGATTCAGCCTCTGAGTAATCAACTGGTTGATGAGATGCAGTATTGTTCTTCATGGAAGCGGCCGGACTGGGCATCAAGTCTGAGTTCGAGGCTAGGAGAAGTATACTTCCAGTAGCTCCAACGGCGGCTGAAAATGCGAGTCCAGGTTTGGAGCGGTCAATAAGGTACCACAAGACTGGGTTCACAAGGGCAAGGGTTAAGGAAGCCTGCATATCGGATGCCCAAGGTAGTTTGCGCTTGGAGAATGGTTAGTGAAATTGAGCACAAAAACTGAGAATAGGACGAACAATAGCAAAAGCAATTCCCATAAATGCACCCACGCTTCTGACTGCTAGTATCCAGTCTCCTCCAAGGATACCCTGCGAATTACTGGCATCGATTGCTTCTTCCGATGCAGTGGCAGTAGAGGATTCAAAGGGTAACTGCACCCTTTCCTCCCAGAATTTGTCGAACAGTGGTAATAAACTTCCTAATCCTACCCCGGCTATGCCCCAAAATACAAGATATTTCCAATCGTGGCTGGGTTTTATAATTGTCTCGACTTGAAGTGGTGCTAGATGTCGATCATCATGTAGATGCCTGACAAGTAAACCGTACAACAGTCCTAAACCAAACAATAGCACAGACCGCAAAACCCGGGAATATACAGTAGCCGACTTTGAGGTAGGAGCGTCGGCAAAAGATTGTCTTCGATAGACCGGAGGGCTGCGTGCTCGTTGAGGACTTTCAGCGCCTGTTCCCCAAGGTGTGGACGGCGTCTCGGGTTCAAAGTCACCATGACCAGTCGCTTCATATATTCCTCCCAGAGTAGAGGATGTCAAATCTAGAACGGAATGAGTGCGGCTTGGTGCTTCAAATAACTCGGATGAAGGGGTAAGAGAAGGACTTGGAGTTTGGAGGGTAAGAGAATGTACCTCGAAAGGCCGACGCGGCTTGGGGCGATAGATATGCGGGGCAGCCATTGGGATTTTGTTTTCGTAATAATACTGATGCGGGTAGCAGTCGAAAATACAATCTCCCCAAGATCTATCGGGTGTGATGAGTAGCAGCTTATGTGGAGGAGCTGCTTTCAGTTAACAAGGTGTAATATATACATATTAATCGCTGGCCTAATGTCTATCTTCGAGTACAACATTGACTGAAGTCTGATTGACATGTCTCTGAAGATGCGAAGGGCAATTGCCAGGTTTGGGAGAGTTACCTGTCGATGTGTTAAGAGAACCTCAAATGTGAATTACGTGATATACCTCAATTGAGCTTCTCAGGGTCAACAATTGACAAAGGAGAGATATAGATAAATGGAATATATGAAAGGTACTTTCAAAGTACTAGGTGGGCAATATCGTAGAGAGGATATGGATGTTTTGTGATGAAGAAGTTAGGAAGGTTACGCAGCAAAGTCATAGGTAGATGTTCATTTCGCTCAGTCACTCATTAATAAATCTTTCACATGTCTAAGATCTAGGATGAAATATTTGCCAAGAAATAGGTCGGAGGTCGGGCTGGAGGCACGGGACTCAATCCTGGGTTGATCTACTGGACTAAACTTTATCTGGGGTAAATTCCTTGCATAAACAGTCTTTTTTTTCCCCTCGGAACCTGACAGGACACAAGTGATTCGATTTGTTTTAATAATTCATGCATCTATCATAGGCTCAAGTGTCATGATGAGTGGTTGCCCATTGTCGTACAGCAAAGTTCCCCTCATTGGAATGGGTCGCTCAAATTCATTCATTCATCACCACAACCCAATGGCACATTTTTGATTAGAAAAATGACAAAGTGTGGAATTTAAATATCTGTTTGTACAAGTAGCCTATCGTATAATGCTGAGAGAGGAAAATGAGGTACTGTAGTGATGATGATGTCACTGATAACGATTGGAAGCCTCGTATTTTTTTCCTTCTTCTCTTCAACGTGGTCTCAATTCAAGTGAGACGGCAGGAACTTGACGCCCTGTCACCTCTTTGATCAGGTCCCTCCAGAACACTGAGATGTACTTTCGAGATTGTCTTTTGATAGAAAACCCTCTCCTGTAGCTTCCACAAACTCACGTCTTGAACCAAAATCTTTTGCCAATACTACGATGTGCACGTGGATATATATTCAACAATGGGCTGGATCGATCGACATTAAAAATGGGTTTGACGGCTAGATACCCAGCACGCCATAAATTTTTGTGGCTCTGACAGAAAGGAAAGAACAGAACACTATCAAATAGATGTAAAAACCTTTCTTTGACTTGTCATTGATGTTCGAATTTTTTAAAGAATAAGATGTACTTGTATATTGATACTATTGTTCAGTATCAGAATGTCAGTGTTTCAATGTATGTTTTATGAGTGATTAAGTACACGAAGATACTCTGTGGAGGCTGACTAGCAAGAAACATACCTAGTACCTAGTAGTCATAGCGCAAATCCTTTTTTGAGATTCTGCTGCACAGAACCGGTGTATAAAATAACTATTATCGACACACAGTATAAAATATCTTTGTTGAGAAACAAGTCAGCAAGAAGCTCAAGAATAGACTTGGTACAAGAAATTCGCAGTCTTCCATCTAAAGCTCTCGGTAAATTGTTGTATGTTGTGGGTTCCAGATACACAGTGAAACCTATTGGGGCTGAGATAAGATGCGAATATAGAGTTTGAGTTTTTTCATGAATTAGGCACATTTGAACATTCGCCTGACATATTGAGAAAAACCTTCACCGATATTTGAAACATGTAATGCCTCTGCAGATATATGGGGGAGGCAAGAAGGGTAGTGATATTGGTGAGATATTTCCAAGAGCACTCACATAGAACATTTAGAAAGTTGTAGGCTTCCAGCACAACGAACGGTGTAGCACATGAGCATTACTTTGAAATGTTTGGTCAGCCTACCAGTATATGAGAGTCATGGTCAGCCATCACAGATTGAGTGTACTTCTATAAGATCTTGATGGACCATTCCATCGTGCGGAACAGGACTACATGCTCGGATCTGAGAAGTGCACAGCCATTGTTGCCTGCAGGGTCCTATGATCAAGGTAAGGTATGAGTGTCGTTAAACATTGAACGTAAGATGCTTTATTTGAATTTGAGAAGACATGGCCAAATTATGCGATGCTTCAAGAAGATATCTGTGGGTATATATGTAAAATAGACTGAACATGAAAGCTTGTGTACCTGGCTCGTTGCCCAGCAGTGAAGTCCAATTGTCAATTGCAGATGGAAATCTGTAAGCAAAACACCTTTAGTTAGCAAACTCTCATTAGCTGTCAAGATTAGAAAAAGCAAGAAAGTAATTTGCCCATCTTGATACAATTTCATGTTGCCATTCCACTCCTTGATCACCATTCGATACGAGTGAACTTTCACACGATCGAATTGAAGAGAATTTGCTTGTTGATTAATCATGATTTGCATCGGTTGCAACTTCGAGTGTATGCATTGGAGCTCAACAGGCTAAAGAACATATGAGTAGCACCTAAAGTTCGAAGTAGCGTCGAACGCTTGGGATGCGTGTGTTTTTTCGTTCCTCTCATAGTATCGAGGAGTTTGGATGATGAAACCAGCATGAGGATTCATTGTCAGGTGACTATGGCTCCGTTAAAGCGGCTCGTTATATTCTAAAAGCGGCATGCTAGATATAATTTCCATGTGGTAAATCCCTGCAATAATTTTAACTCTCAAAAGTTCCCAAGAGCTTTTTTCTCGAAAGCCGACTTCTCATCAACCTAACAAAAAATCAACTCAAATCACAAAATGGCAAAAAGAAAGAGAAATACTACTGATTCGGTGCCTGCTGTCGCAGCACCATCAGTACCAACGAAAAAATTGAAGCAGACTGCAACACCGAAGGCCAATTCCTCCAAGCCTACTACTATTCAAATCATTACTGGATCTTACGACCGAGTCCTTCATGGTATCACCACAACAATTCGCTCTGACGATGACGTCCAATTCGCAGACACCTTTCTCTTTAATGCGCATACCTCTGCTATTCGAACTTTGGCACTCTCTCCTCCCTCTGCTCCAGTGCCCAAACAATCACAAAAGATCATTCTCGCAACCGGCAGTACTGACGAGCGCATAAATCTTTACCACATCTCCGCACACCCTCCATCCAAGATATCAGTTCCTGTAATTCCCTCCCTTACAGCCAAGGCCGTTGTGGAAAATCCACAAAATCGCGAACTTGGCTCACTACTTCATCATGCTTCCTCAATCACCGCCCTTTATTTTCCCACTCGAAGTAAGCTGATGAGCTCTGCGGAGGATTCGACAATTGCTGTTACGAGGACAAGAGATTGGAGTCTGTTGAGTACTATCAAGGCGCCGATACCGAAAGCCGTGGGTAGACCCAGTGGTGATACGGCTCCTCTCGGGGGACAACCAAGTGGAGTTAACGATTTCGCCGTGCATCCAAGTATGAAACTCATGCTTAGTGTTGGAAAGGGAGAAAAGTCTATGAGGTTGTGGAATTTGGTCACAGGAAAGAAGGCGGGCGTGTTGAATTTCGAGAGAGATATGTTAGTCGAGGTTGGGGAAGGTAGATTTAGTAGTGGAGAGGGAAGGAGAGTCGCATGGGGTAATACGAAAGAGGGCGGAGAGGAATTTTGCGTAGGATTCGAGAAAGGAATATTGGTTTTCGGAATGGACTGTAAGGTTAGGTGCAAGATCGTACCAACACCAAGGTCCAAAATCCATCAACTGTCTTACGTGCAAGTGGGAGATGACGAAGATTCTCAAGTCTTGGCTGTCTCCACGGAGGATGGAAGAATCTTGTTCTATTCCACAAATACTGGAGATTTAGAAAGTGCAAAAGCTGCCGAAGGCAAATCACAGCCAATACCCGCCGCTAAGCTATTCGCACAACTTGGTGGTAAAGATAGCGGAGTGACTGGACGTATCAAGGATTTTGCGGTCTTGAACATTGGAGAAGGCTCTTCCAGAGACATTCTGATTGTTGCAGCAAGTAGTGATGGCGCTGTCAGACTATACAAATTATCTGCAGCCAAGGATTTGGCACAAGTTGGAGAGAAAGTAAACCAGGTCGGAAAACTTATTGGTACATACGAGACTGGAAATCGCGTTACATGTTTGAAAGCGTTTGTTATGTTACCAACTCCTGAAGGGGCAGAAGATGAAGAAATTGAGATAAATGAGGAGGACGACGAGGAGAGCGCGGACAGTAGCAGTGATGATAGCGAATAAGATACCCTCTGATGAAGGATTTCCATCGATCTTGAGTTTTGTTGCATGTTGCTGAGTCTTATTTGTGGTTGAGTAATGTGATGATTCTTACAAGTGTGAAGGACGGAAAGGGACCTCGTCGTTTGAAACACTGGTTTAGGGTGAGTTACATGTCAAGTAGAACACGCCCGTCAATATCTAAGAGAGAATCTGGTAAAATTGATCATACATTGCTATTCTTGATCATCACAATGTTGAAGGAGGATTAACTTCTTCAAGAAAATGTCGTCTAGCTACATTCAGTATAGGAGAAACAGTTTCTGAAATCTCATGCCGCTAGATATCATTCCCAACATACATTCGATTATTGTCATGCAAAACTCGCTTTTGACTATGAGACTATCCTATTCATCTTGTGCAGATACTCGGTATTGTCCCGGATTCAACTTTTCATTGTGTATCAGTTTCGAAAGATTTTCTTGATCTAATCAATGGGTTTTAGTCTAATTTCTTCGCATTTGTATCTGTGATATTTTGACTACTAAGTACACACATAAGGCCATAGGGTAACAGTTGTTCTTATAACAGCTTTAGGGAATACTCAATACTTTTCCTTTCTTCGTAGAGAATTGTGAATACTTTGCGGATCTGTACTTTTCAAAAATGTTTTTGGTCATCATGAGTTTTCTAATGCAAATTATGCAATGTTTCATGGCTTTTCAAAGCCTCAAGTGTTTGTGTGTCGACTACCTAGTAGCTAGTAATGCATCGTATTGCAAGGGTTACTTCATCGGATATGATATGACATATCTTCTAGCTCTAATGGAGAAACCTTATTGTTGCTAATTGCAGCTGGTAACAGTGTAGTGTATATAGGCCATCCATATCTATAGACCCGAAAGCGGTAATCAGATGACACATCATAACCATGAGCGATGATTCGAATCTTGCCTGTGTTTCTAGTAATGTGTGGATACAAAATTTATCTCACTATAAAGCTACACGATTGTTGGTGATTGGTCAAAAGTGTTACTTTTTTGGGCTGGGTGTGTTTATGTGTAGAAGTATTTCAAACTTCAAAGTAAATCAGTCCTGCTGGCTTTCTTTGTAATAGTATCGCAACTGTATGATTATGTATATTCAAATTAGCTAATTTGATCCCTTCTTACCAACCCACAAGTCAGTCTTCACTGCTGAATGGATAGTCAAGTATCCAATCAGTGGGCCGAAATTGGTTCCCTAAAGCTGGCATATAGAACTGGTCTGGATCAGACTTTGTTTGTGGGCCCAATGGCCTATAAAGCTGGCGTGATATCAACGATTTCGAGGTCCTTTTCATCGCTCCCTACCCTCTCCGCTTCCGCTATGTGATATTCTTGCTTGAATACGTCTTTCTTCTTCTTTAGAGGATGAGATTAGACATAGGCTGGACGCGAGGGAGTTGAGTCTTCCATATGTCTCCGAACAATGGGTAAACAATTCCACCGCTACCTAAATTATAAATTGGACTTTTAAGTTTAACCCGTGATCTAGGGGTTGCGGTAGCTATATCGTAAGATTCAAGAACCACATGGTCAATGTGGAGATATTGTTTAATAACAAGAGAAACGTTGAACAAGTTTTGCGGCTTCGATAACATACGAAATGTGTAGAAACACGCTCGAATTTGGCCTTCTATGTAAATCTGGGCCATGCTTTTTAGCTCTCATTACCCGCTATACCAAGGAGCCGAGGAAGTATAGCTGTCAATGCAAATCGAGGGGATACATCTCAGACAACAAGTATCCAAACAATATCAGATACTTCGTATGAGAACGCCGAACGCTACATGAGTGGCAATTACAATGGAGTTTTCAATCCAGATTTCAAATGTGCTGCACGACTTACTCTTGAGAAAGCTTGAGACGTTGAATTTCACACTGTTTATACTCTTGACGTAGGCAGAAACTGTGCTTCTAGATTCAAGTCTCTAACATCAGACATATTATCTCGTTCACAGGAGAATTTGAGAAGGATTTTGAGGCGTGGGAAGTGGAAATGTATCTATTATGAACAATATATTCACTGAACTGATGTCCGGTTTCTGAGCCATACATTGCCAATTCTAGAAACTCTAGAAGCCAAGTTAACAAAATGGAGGAATATTATGATGATGCACAAACAATCTACTTACATAGCGAGCTTGATTTCAGATATGACAAGATTTTGTCAGCCTTTAGACAATCTGCTTACACTTTACCCCAGGCATCTGAAATGAACTGTTTTTAATTGATGTAGTAAGCATTCCACGGATAATTTAACAGCAATCAATCCGACAGACAATTCTGAATAAGTTGTTGCGCTGTATTTCGTGGATGCCCAGGCTAGACGTAAACAAGCTTTCTGCAACAGTGTGTGTGGATGATTGCAAGTAAAAGAGAGAAAACTGATTCCCACGTTCAATGTATTGAAAAGAAAGCCCGCCGATGACACAAATCAGGGGACATACGGTGAGGTTGATATCATTTCAACACTGGAAAGACGTTTACCTTGCCATGAGAGGTGATATAAGTCGGGATCAGGTCTGACCTGGAACTGATGGAATGCCAGATGCCCCAGACGTTCAATTTGCGTAGATCTCGTTCTCTTGAAGATTCAAATCAAAGTGCAGTATCGATAGTCTATTATTTGAATTGAAATAGAGAACTTTACCGAAACATTAGAGCCCACTTCTCTCAAAAGTATCTTCACAGTCTCAGTTGGCCATACCACCCAGCATGTGTTCCTTTGGAACAACAGCCTCTAACTCTCTAACTGCTTGCCTAACATTTTCACCATAATCGACTGAGTTGCCAGCGCTTCCCATCATCATTCTCATTCGACCGCTCGTGTCGGTGACAATCATGTTCAGCATCAAGGTTCGTGCACAAACTTCTTGAAATACCTTCAATGCAGCATCTTCACCTGTGCCTATTCTGGGTGTCAGTGAAATGGTAACACTCGAGGAAAATTTGGCCACGAATGTGTCCCTACAGCCCAAGGCTTAACAATTACTTTAATTAATCAACGGTGTTTAGAAATTGAAAGCCTTTGGATGTGGCACATCAAATGTCTGGCTATAATCTGGACTATTGTAACCCCTATACAATGCGCCAAACAGGGGGTGAAAATATACATACCTGGTGGTTCTGGGCGAAATTGATCGGCATTTTGGAGAGGACGTCCATTTAGAATGTTATCGTATTCGAGAAGCATGCAGTTACCACGCTTTACAAAATCCCAGAGAAAGAAGAGACCTGGGTTTGTGTTGTGCGAGCTCCAGGAGGGATGTGCCTCTAATTCTCTATACATGGGTTAGCATTTGGGAAAGAAACGCTCGGGAAAGATGGATATTAGTACTCTATGACTTTCTCCAAATGGGTCTTGATATCATCTCGGAGTTGAGCTGGGATGGGTGCCATGATGGACCTTCCCTTTTTCTTGTGATGTCTTTGAGGTATTCAAGCGGGAGAAGAGGGTGTATCTTTGGAATGACGAATGCTCTATTTGTGGTTGCAAAGTATAGGTAATATGATTGACTTCCTTGTTTGGTTATTTGGATGTTTTCATGTTTGCATGTTTGCATGTATCCATGGTTCCATGTTTCTAAGAGACGCAAAGATCGACAAAAACCCTTATAGGTTAAGGATTGACATGAATGTGTCAATTAGTGAATCAAATCCGTACACTTAGAACTCATATATGCATGGTCAATATCAGGGTGAATACTCTATACTCAATTGTATCCGCCAATCTACGTCTCCATGAAGCCATAGTTGTTCAATAAATGAGTGGTAGCACGACTCAGTGATCAATCATACGGTATTCAAAACTGTTGATATGTTTCGTCAAAATCGATTGGGTATATAAACACTTGTTACCAATAACATTCCATCAAACTTTTGGAATGAATGAACGATTGGATCAATTTTTGTTGAATTAAGGGTTGCTCTGTCTTCCTACCTGGTACACCTGGTCCCTACTACCTACCTAGTACTCACCGGTACGTACCTCACCTCCTTACCTTTTCTCCTATTTAAATGAAACATCGGCAGAAAAAGAGAAAAACCCCCGACGATCTGGCCAAAAGTGATCCGTGCGCATTGTTGACCCTCCAATGAAGACTAGTGCCCCCTCCATTAGCGTCTTTCAAACTCAACACGCTAACTTCTAAGGTACCGGTAAACGTAACTTTGTTGTATCTTAGCTGTCACCTTCGTACCTGGTGAAACTCAGTTGCCAAAACATTTTCTCTTTCTCTTTTCTTTATACTGGAAGGAAAGTCGAAAGGAAAGATGGCTTCCAATCCTCAGAGTACCAATGGCTCTGAGAGCGAATTCGAGTTCATCGAAACCCCCAAAGCTCCCACACCGACCTTTGAAAAGTTCGAGCCATGTGGTGTAAGGACAACAGCTGTAAGTTTATGAAAAAATTTCTAGAATTTCCTCATATCTGTCAACTTGGATTTTGAGTAAACAAGAAGGTCAATTGAATCTAACATATCATGGCAATTAGTACCCAGCTATCAAGAACGCCCCTCTGCCTGCAGATGCTTCTGGCAATGATAGTTTCTCAAACACCCTCCTTTTCTCCCTCATTGGTGGTGTGCCTCTATACTTTTCCTGGAAGGTCGGTGGTGGATTCAAGACCACCATTTTCTTTGGTCTCATCACCACTATCCCCATTCTCCTCGCATTCTGGACAGTCTTCTCCAGCTTCTCTCCACGCAAAAATGAGAAGGCCAAGTACCCAGGACGTCCAGTCGAGCATTATCTTACCTTTAAGAACGAAGCCGATAAAATAAAATACAGCGGAAAGAACAAGATTCCTATGGAAACTTTCCACAACATGTACTTCGATGGAGAAGTTGACTTCAACGGTGATGCCCTCGAGGTTCTCGAGTACCGTCACGACTGGGCAAGCTTCAAATTCACAATTAGTCTTTTCAAATACGTCTTCTTCAACTTCGCACCAGAAGTTATCATGCACACTCGCTCCCAGGGTAAGTGGCAGAAGATATCCCTTGATATGAAAACTACTAATAACGTCGCAGATGAGGAACAAGTCCGTGATCACTACGATCGGGGTGACGACTTCTATGGCTGGTTCCTTGGTCCACGAATGATCTACACTTCCGGTGTTATCTCTGACATTAACCGTGAAGAAACTTTGGAGGAATTACAGGATAACAAACTCGCCATTGTCTGTGAAAAGATTGGTCTTAAGCCTGGTGAGAAGATGTTGGACATTGGTTGTGGATGGGGTACCTTGGCCAAATTCGCCAGTGTTAACTTCGGTGCAAAGGCTACTGGTATCACTCTTGGCCGTAATCAAACTGCCTGGGGTAACAATGGACTTCGCAAAGCTGGTATTCCTGAAGAACAAAGTAAGATTTTGTGTATGGATTACCGTGATATTCCAGTTCCTGAGGGAGGTTATGACAAGATTACATGTCTCGAGATGGCTGAGCACGTTGGAATCCGTCACTTGACAAGCTTCTTGAAGCAATGCCACGATATGCTCGAGGACGATGGAGTTATGTTCCTTCAAGTAGCTGGTTTGAGAAAGACTTGGCAATACGAGGATCTCATCTGGGGTCTTTTCATGAACAGATACATCTTCCCTGGTGCTGACGCTTCTACTCCTCTCAACAACTATATTAACTCCCTCGAGAGTGCTGGATTCGAAGTTAAGGGTGTCGATACTATTGGTGTTCACTACTCAGCAACATTGTGGAGATGGTACAGAAACTGGATGGCCAACAAGGAGAAGGTTGTCGCTAAATACGGTAACAGATGGTTTAGAGTAAGTCCTCATCATGATTGCACGAGTGGTCGCACGTACTGACAATAACAGATTTGGGAATACTTCCTCGCTTCCTCTACCATTATCTCCCGTCAAGGATCTGCCACCTGTTATCAAATTACCTTGGTAAAGAATCTCAACTCTGTTCACCGTATTGAGGGAATTGCGACACAATTCGGATTGTCTGGCGCACTAGCTGCCGCCAAAGCCGATGTTCAAGCATACCGATCCAGGAAAGCGGCAGGTGGTGAAGATGTCGCCAGCGCATAAATGATTGAATGAATGAATGAATATATTACAATCGATAAAAGGGTTTGGAGAGCCTAATTAAGATATTCAAGTATCTAAATATTTATCGATGGGAATACACAGAGCTAGATGTGTGACTGTATTCGTGGCTATATGCCAAAAGGGGATGAAGGGCCAGACCTCATGTAGAAAAGCTTCGAGCTTGTGGTATAATCTGGGTGATGCAAGTACTTGTGTACCTGAATACATGTAGCTTCAATCAAGGATTTTTCGTACCAAAATGATTAAAAGTGATTCAAATACACAAATGATTCCAATCAAAGACTTGAATTGACGTTGAAACATCAATGTTGAATAATGATACGATACACATTCATTCAGCCCCTTTAACATTTTGTCGCAAAATCGGTGAAACTTGGGTTGTATGTATTTGTATATTAGAGGTCGCTAAGCCTAGCCTCTATGGTAACAGATTACCTGAGCTTCGTCATTTCGACCCCCGGACCGTGGTATCTTCTACCAACCTCGAACCCATTCCTTCAAATAAATGTCACAAATCTATCTTTCTTCATACCTATTTCTTTTTTGTTCATACTCATAATGTTTTCGGGTTCGAACTCGTACCTTGGTGGTAACACTGGCCGCCAACCACCACAACAACCGCAACAACAATATGGTGGTTTCCAGCCAAACCAAGGTTTCCAACCACAACAGACTGGTTTCCAGCCACAACAGACTGGTTTTCAACCTCAACCCACTGGATATGGAAATGCGGCTCCCTTACAACCCAATTTCACAGGTTATCCACTTCAAGCACAGCCTACGGGATATCCTCAGCAATCCCAATCAGGCTTCCCTGGAGGCCAGCAGCAACAGCAGCAGTTCAACAATGTTCCTCAACAGCAGAACTTCCAAACGGGAGCTCCTCCAATGCCGCAGATCCCGCAGCAATTCCAGCAGCCTCCACAGACGCAACAAGCTCAACCACCCCCTGCACCTCCTGTGCAGCAACCACAAGCGACCGGATTTGCCGCAATGGCAGATTCATTTAAACCTGCTGCTGCAGAACCATCAAAGGCAAGAGGACGCAGAGCCTCTAAAGGGGGAGCAAAGATACCTAGTATAAGACTTTCCTTTATCACAGCCCAAGATCAAGCAAAGTTCGAAACTCTTTTCAAGTCCGCTGTTGGGGATGGGCAAACACTTTCTGGAGAGAAATCGAGGGATCTTTTACTACGCTCAAAACTAGACGGGAACTCTCTGTCGCAGATATGGTAAGCATCAAAGTATTCAATGGATATAGTATTGTACTTATGATCATTATAGGACACTCGCAGACACTACAAGATCTGGACAGCTACATTTTCCCGAATTCGCATTAGCTATGTACCTCTGCAATCTCAAGCTAGTCGGCAAGCAATTACCATCCGTGCTTCCCGATGTCATCAAAAATGAAGTTTCTAGCATGGTGGACATCATAAATTTCGCTATAGATGACGATGCACCAGCGGCAACGAATGCGCCCAGTTTTGATGGTCGACAGAATACCGCGACACCTCCGACTATTCAACAGCCACAGCCAATGGCTTCTAATTCCGCCCTTCTCACTGCGCAAATGACTGGATACCCTGGACAGCAAAATAGCTTTTCGGGTGGATTTCAACCGCAGCAAACAGGTTTCCAGGGCTCAATGCAAACTGGCTTTCCTGGACAGCAAGGAGGATTGCAGCCTCAACAAACTGGGTACAATCAAATGTCAAATCCTCAAGCAACGGGGTACAATGGACCGCGCCCTCCAATGCCTCCTATGCCATCTACTTTCAGTTCTCATTTGTCTCCCTCTCAGACGGGCATGCAGGGCGGAATGATCGCGCCATTGAATAGCCAGCCTACAGGTGTCGATGGCCAATGGGGTTTGGTAAATGCGCCAGCCCCCAATATCGATCTATTACATTCCCGGATGATGCCGCAACAAGGTCGGGAACAAGGCAACTTTACTACAGCCGGTATAACAGGCAATGCTGAAATTCCATGGGGAATTACGAAAGAAGAGAAGACCAGATACGATTCCGTTTTCAAAGCTTGGGATGGGTTTGGTAAAGGATTTATTAGCGGTGATGTCGCTATTGAAGTTTTTGGGCAGAGTGGTCTCGAGAAGCCCGACCTGGAGCGCGTATGGACCTTGGCAGATCACGGCAATAAAGGAAAGCTTAATATGGATGAATTCGCGGTCGCTATGCATTTGATTTATCGAAAGCTTAATGGATATCCTCTACCAGCCCAACTACCTCCAGCGCTTATACCCCCCTCCACTCGTAACTTCAATGATTCGATTGGGGCTGTCAAATCTTTACTTCACCAAGAATCCAATTTTCGCAAGAACTCTGGTGCTACCCTTTTGCCACAAAAGACTGGAGTGAGCTACCTCAAAAGCCATTCTTTCCGTGGTGACGCTGTTCCGGGTCGCACAGGTCGTAAAGATGCCACAGTATATAAAAACAACGACGATGATGTTGGATATAAATCTAGTGCTCGTCGCAGACTCGGAGCCACTTCTCCACGACCTTCGTCTCCGGGATCAACAACTTCTAACGATGAACTTTCTTTAGAGCAACTTAGAAAGAAAATCGCGGAGAGACAAGTGATACTAGATGCAATTGATTTCAAGGCCGAAAATGCTGCAGATGAAGATGATGCCCTTGATCGTAAAGATCGTCGTGAAGCTGAGGATCTGTATCGCCGCATTCGTCGTATTCAAGAGGATATTGATGCACATCCAGATGCATCGTTGCGTAACGTTGATTCCGGCGCCGAGCGTCGTGCTTTGAAAAGACAACTGCAGACATTGACGGATAAGCTTCCAGATATTGCTTCGCGTGTCCGAAGAACAGAAAGAAGTATTGCTGATGCCAAGCTTGAACTGTTCCGTCTAAAGGATGCTAAAGCTCACCCTGGAAGTGCCTCTAGCATCGTTGGAACCGGTCCTGGCGGCGCTATCACCGAATCAGATAGACTCAAAGCAAGAGCTAAGGCCATGATGCAACAACGTTCTGCTGCTCTCACTGGTAAAAAGATTGAGACGAGTAATGATGACTTGGATGCGCCAAAACGTCTCGAAGAAGAAAATCTCAAGATTCGAACTGAGAAGGAAAACAACGAGCGCATGGTTCAAGATGTTGAAGAAAGCGTTCGTGATTTTTCACGAGGTTTGGAAGACAGCCTAAAAGATGGCGGTGAGAGCTCATCCAGTGAGCATGAGAAGAGACGCTGGGAAGATGGGCTAGGTGTTGAGGATGAAGTCAAGGACTTCATTTTCGATTTGCAAAGAAGCAGCAGGAGTGCCAGAATTCGAACTGATGATCGCAGCAGGGAGCCTCCTCGTACTGAAGCGTCTCATGCTAGCCCTGCTCCAGCAGCTCGTAGCGAAACTCCATCGTCACAGCCATCATCTACACCAGCCCCTGCTGGAGGTTCATACTCGCAATACAAGACTCCAGAAGACAGAGCAGCTTATATCAAGCAGCAGGCCGAGAAGCGCATGGCTGAGCGTCTAGCTGCTCTTGGCATCAAAGCACCATCTAAATCTGGAGAGACAACACAACAGAGATTGGAGCGTGAAAAGAATGAGCGTGCAGCCAAACTCAGACAAGCAGAAGAGGAAGATGCTAAACGTGAAGCTGAAAGGCAAGCTAGAATTGCCGAAGAGCAGGGTGTTCCTCCACCTGCACCTGAGCAACCAAAGGAGACCGCCAAGAAGCCACCTCCACCTCCTTCAAGAAATGCCGCAAGAAGTGACGCTAGTGAACGCAAGGCCGAAGAGGAAAGAATCATCAACGAGCAAAAGGCACAAATCACTGCCACAAATGAGCTAGAGTAAGCAAATATTGTATCTGACATCTTCTACACTGCTAACATTCACAGGGACGACGCTCAACGACAAGAGATTGAGCTTGCAAAGGAACGCGAGGCAGCCCAGGCTCGTATCAAGGCCTTAGAAGACCAAATGAAGGCCGGAAAGTTGAAGAAAGAAGAGGAGAAAAAGAAGAGAAAGGCTCTTCAAGCTGAGACCAAACAACAAGAAGCTCGTCTCGCTGCTCAACGCGCAGAAATTGAAGCCGCACAAGCACGTGAAAGAGAATTGCAACGTCAACTGGAAGCTATCGATGATTCCGATTCATCTGATGATGACGAAGGTCCAGAGCAAGTTACCCCACAAGCATCAACGCCCACTCAAGGAAGTCAAGAACTTGAGCGCAAAGTACCTTCTCCACCACCTCCTCCACCTTCAATCCCAGTTGTTGTATCGCCAGTCCCTGCTGCTGCAACAACAATTAGTCTCCCATCACCAACCCCACAAGTTACTAGCCCTGTTGTCAGCCCTCCAGTTGATATAGAGACCCGTAATCCTTTCTTGAAGAAAATGGCTCAATCCGGTGACGCACCTACCGCATCCACTGCATCTAACAATCCATTTCATCGCCTTCCTGCCCAAGAACTTTCAACGCCTGCACCAATTCAAGTTCAACCAACAGGTAACAGGCCATCTCGCGTTCGTCCAGAAGAAGATGATTGGGATGTTGTTGGATCTGACAAAGAGGATGATTCCTCTGACGATGAAGGGCCTGGTGCAGGTGGCGCGCGTCATTTGGCATCAATCCTTTTCGGAACCATGGCACCTCCTCGCCCCTTGTCATCCATGGGCAACGAAGCCACATCTGCGCCTGAATCTCCTGCTGTAGCTTCTCCACCAGCGGCAAGTCCACCACCTCCACCTCCAGTACCTAACTTCAATGCTCCACCACCCCCTCCAATGCCATCAGCCAGTGCGCCAGGTGGTCCTCCTCCTCCACCACCTCCTCCGCCAGGGATGGGCGCCCCACCTCCACCACCAATGCCTCCAATGGGAGGCGCTCCTGCTCCACCAGCAGGTGGACGACCAGCTGGTCTCTTGGGTGAAATTCAAATGGGGAGATCATTGAAAAAGACACAGACTAAAGATAAGAGTGCAGCTGCTGTTGCTGGAAGGGTCTTGGATTAAATACCTCTTCAAGTACAGAAAGAGACAAGACAAAATGGAGCTTTGTGATTAGAGAGGCCTGAGAGAATGGATTGTATCATAAAGTACTTTTGGTTCATAGTATTGGGCAAGGGGACATAGGTATGGGAGGTGCGAAACAGGAAATATAAGAGACGAGCATAATTTGTAGTCGAAGAAGTAGCAATTTGAAAATATTCGTTCGTTTTGATAGCTATCTGATGTTTTGTTCGCCGGTGTAAGTTTTGTGGCTTTGCTCTTGGAAATGATATTTATTGAAGGTCTTGATTTCTATCTTCACATTCTGATTCATCTAGGTCTTGTCACAACAGAGCCCATTAAATGAGTTATGCATATATTATGGAGCTTCGACTAAGAAACTTGAGGCTCGTTAATCCTTCCAAAAAAGAGAGATTCTCTCATATGTTGCGTTTGGGATGAATGCAAGGGAATTACAGTACCCCGTGGGACACCACGCATAATTATTTAACTAGTTAAAAGTCAGATGTCAAATCTGACCTGCTTTATTCAAACAACCGTTTTCTTTTCTTCAATCCAGAGCATTGTTCATGATAGTTCCCATAACCTTAAAATGGAGCTCCAATGGTTTTGTCCCGCAACTCATCCGCCTGTCCATATATCAATTGTTCGCTCGCCCACGCTCTATCTTCTGGATTCATTCTCTCCAACATCTCCCTAATCCTAGCTTCGGCCTCCTCCTCCATCCTCGCTTGCGACATTTTTTCCGTGTCTCGATGGGATAATGGTATACCTCTGAACGGTCTGGGGAACCCTGGTATATCTTCCATGACTCGCATTTCCAGATCCCCGCACTTTCCAGATTCGAATTCCCCCCCGTTGTATACTGAATGAGGCCATATCGTCGGTCTTGATCTGCGTTTGTGATGAAACCAGGAAAATCGCAAGTGCGAAGACTCTGGGCTCAAGGTCGAATCGTCATCCCTGACAGGATGTAAGAAGCGTTCTGGAACAGGAATTTTTAAGCAGAGAATGAGGAGGAAAGCGACAAATACGCTCACTGAAGCGACTATAACCGGTACGACAACTGCCGAATTGATATCATTCGAGCCAAAAGGTTTTGTAGGTAGTGAGGTATCCGTTGGAGAGGCAGGTACATCGGTGGGAGTAGTGATGGATAGAATATCCGCCATTGTCCAGGCATATTGGGAAGCCAAGAGCGAGGCTAAAAATACTAAACGTCGCATCGTGAGACAATGAATCCTTTTGCCTGATTCGAAGGCGCGAGGAACGACATTTGTGCTCTGCGTAAAGTAGCACACACAGCAAACGAGGCAAACGGAGCAAAAGACTCGAGCGTGAGCGAACACGGATATTTATGGGAACTTGTTGCAGCGCTCCTCGGAAAAGATGGCTAAATGCGAGGGTGTTACTTAGTAGAGTCTCATTTGTCTGGAGAAGGAGAGGTCCACACGGAAGACTAGCTGGAAGAGAATCATGATTATTATTTTATCCTAGCTTGGTTCCTTCGCTGCAACTCCCGCAAATACTCCCTTCACCGTACCGTGATATGCTAATTTTGTGCCACCGTGGTTAGGGATTCCAATTGATGGCTGCAGAGATCTAGCCTATTTTACGAAGTATACATTGCTATGCCTCTTTAATGCAGCAAGTGACTGAGTGGCTTGTGAGATACTAGGTTATTATTTTTGTTGAGTGCTATTATACTACTATTATATCCTAGCTGTCGAAGGGTTACATTGCATTTTTGATACTCGATAATTAGAACATCTCTGTACTTAAGATGTTTCTTCTACCTGGAACCCCAGTACTTCATCATTATGCTTCTCTTTGCAGATGTCTCATTTATTGCAGGTACAGCTATATGAGTTTCATCACGATTATACATGCAACATAGCGCTTGCTAGAAATCTAGTGAAGATCATATAATCATCAGCTTATGCATCTAGTGAGTCTTAAGTAGACTAGACTCAATAAACACCTTCATAAGAAGTACTGGGTTGTGTTCATCCGGAAATCAAGCACATGGTCTTCCGATATAGATACACTCGCGATTTCTCTCATGATTCTATCAGTTTCAACTCTCGAGCAACTTAGTAGTTTGTATTAATGGAATAATATACATAAGGAACAGTCCATACCACAAAATTCAATTGGTGAAAAGCAATCGAAAACCCTCTCCTCTCCCACACAAATCCAAACGTTTCTGCACCACCCCGCTCATCTCAGCAGATGAATCATCCATCACTCTAGACAAAAATCGGTTAATCGCTCGTTTGCCCACCCGCCCTCCATACTAACCTCCACACTTCTCCTCGTAATTTCCCCGCAATCCTTCGCCCTGATATCTTCCCGTCCCAAAATCTGTGTGACTCCTCCGAATTTCACAAAAATCAACTAGTTAACAAAATCACATGCATCTCACGTCACGAGACATCCCCCAACGAACCAATATCACGCGAGCAAACACACAGAGATTTCTTCTCACCAGAAAATTCGCCCTCACATGCTCAATACTACGACACCTTTTCGTGTGGATCCTAGCTGAGCCATGCGAGATGATTGGTTGTATAACCCCGCGATGAGCAGCTGACAAGTCCTCAAGCCGGAGATTTAATTGGTGGTAAGGGTGCTGAGGATCATTGATATACCATCTGCATGAATATTGTTAGGGCGTGTGCCAATTTTGTATATTCAAATTTCAAGCCCGACTTAACCTTACCACAATCATGGAAAAAGAACTCAAACCACCACGTACATACAACATGCTGTTGTCGTTCTAGCTCTTTCACAGACGGAAGAAAAACTCCGTTTCCCAATTATATTTGTGATATCGAAAGAATAGTACATTATGTGTAGGAAGATGAATAACTTAATCCGTAGTTGGAACAGCGATTGATGATCGAGACTATTCGAGATCTTCTCATGATCACGTACACATGAGGAGTACATGTATGTATCTACTACCATCAACCAAACCCAACTAAATACCAAATACCAAATAGACGAGCCTGAACTTCCCATTTCGACATTTTGAGGTGATACTTAGGCACGAAATGAAATGTTCCCAAACTCACAACCTTGGAATTGAATACTTACGCGTGCAGTATCATCCTAGCTTGCATGCGCGCAGATATTAGTTTGACGTTGTGCCACCCCCATAGAATTTATGGGTAACTGTCACCTCATAAATTGTAATATGCAAATTACTGTTGCGGTTTCCGGATACTACTGTGTATATGTCGGTATGAAATATTGAATATCGGTAGTGATATACTGCCGAAAAAATAACCTCGCCGATGCTTTGCACTAAGGGTGCCGAATCAGTATCATGAGCAGGTAGTGTTGTCTGAATCTCGTTGCATGTATTAGATTCGATTAATGAATGGTTCCTATCTAATTTTGTAGCGTCACTTGCTATATATGTGCATCACGAATTCGGAGGATGATCTCATATCGTTTTATTGACATGGCACAGAGATGCAAGGGTCCAAACCATACAAGATCGCCCCCTCCCCTTTACCTAGGGGTTGTAACTGTAAATTTCAACATGTCAACAATGTGGGAATTGGAATCTGATCCGGACTACATACGATGAGAGTTTTCCGATTTTCACATAGAATTTGTCGGGGAAGGATATGAATCATATGCCAATGATACTAAAATAACACCACACAGTGCTTTTATGATTAAGAATGTAACGTAAAAAGCTACAGTAGTCTAATGACAGTATAGTATAATTCCAGCCCGTCATTTCTCTCCCAAACATTCCCTCAAGCCCCGAGAGTCACGCCATGATAGAATACACAGTAGCCACCCAGTTCATGCCTCAATATTTGGAGAACGGACCCTTGAAGAGCCAGTCACCTACCTGCTCTAATATTTCTTCTGTTCTGAGTTTCCGCATAGCCTCTGCATCAGGTCCCTTGCCATCCATCAAATCATGAGTGAAAGCATGGCGAACATCCCTTACTAGCGTCCATTTACAGCTATCTTTTTCAAACCCATACATTCCATCTTCGCGTTCTTTTTCATTCAAACCGGCAAGGTCAAAAGCTGTATCTCTAGCTTCCTTGGCTAGCATATCGTACTCTGCCCCTATTATATATATCCATTTAGGTATATCGTTCTTGCTCACAAATCGAGTGCTCAATAATGGATCTCGAAGATTCTGACCAACAGGAATATGACCCCATTCGAATACCGGTCCAAAATCTGGTAGATCATCCAAGTCCTTTGCGTTCCGATATGGGCGCGAGGCTTTCTTCTCGTCCGGCGTGAGCGTGAAGTCCATTACTGGATACCAAGCTATTACCCCATTCAATCTTTCTCGCAATCCAGCTACTTGAGCAGCGGACAAAGCCAAGTTTCCTCCTGCACTAAAGCCTCCCAAGACCACACGCTTCTTGTCAATATTCAGATCGGGATTGTCGATTGTGGCTTGCGCAATAGCAACGACATCGTTTGTCAATGCCGGGAATCTATTTGAAGGGGCCTGACTGTATTCAATACTGACAACGATAATATTGAAACGATTCGCCATCCTAGCACAGATCTCATCATCGAATTCGGCAGACATCAAAGCATGCCCTCCACCGTGGAGATCAAGGTATAGTGGGAGTGGTTCATCGTCAGCTTGCTTGGCCGTTGGAACAAAGATTCGCGTTCGCAGATTTGGTCGACATGGATATGCCAAGAGCTTGGTAGGACGAGATTCAGGAGGTGTTGGTCGCAGAAAGCGCAGGATTTTGAACGTTACTACAATAGCTATCTTCAATCCCCAAAGCTGAATGAAATACCAGGCACGAGTGAGGATTGGAAGTTGCGGCTGGAGCAGATCTTTATTCTTTTCAACGCATTCACGTCCATACTTGTTAGAAACCATCTTGCGATCTGTGATCTCGTGAACGTAAGTTAAAATAAAGGGGTGCGCATATTTAAATACTGCTCAGTCGAAAGATCCTATACCTAGCTTGAGACAGTCATCCTATTGGAGAATAGTACTGCAAGTACAAGGTTGCATTGGAAGTAATATCGCGCATTTGCGAAACTCTTCGATACCAACCAACTTACCATATTGTTTTGTTCAATGGTCTCAATATAATATCGCATCGAGAGCCTTTTAAAAGACGAGTTGTATGAAATCACAATTCAAACAATACTTGGGACGAACCAAGCTTTAACCTTAACTAACATGCCCCACCAAAAATTGCATAGAACACGTGATTGATGTGGAGGGAAGACAGTAACCATTTTTATGATTAAAACTTCCCTATTGTTATTGACATGAAAAAGGCCAAAAGGTTGATTTGAAGACGAAAATGACAGAGAAAATCAAGAGTCTGGTTGATTGGGCCACAGCTTCTGGGGCTTATCTTCATCCCGATGTTGAAATATATAAAGATGCAGTAACAGGTTTATCATTCAAGGCGCAACAGACGATAGCTCCTCAAACAAGTATTGTACGATGCTCATACCGAATTTCTCTATCATATCTAAATGCCACTGGCACATATTCTCAATTTCCCTCTACGGACCCATTTCCTATTGAGTTCTTGGAGAATTTAAAACAAGAAGATCCCAACATTATTGGTCACTTTTTCCTCATCCAGCAATATCTGAAGGGTGATCAATCTCCATGGTGGCAGTATATCAGATTACTTCCTCAGCCGAATGATCCCAAAAGCCTTGGGATTCCTATCTGGTGGCCAGAAGAAGATCAAGAATTCCTCGCTGGGACAAATGCAGAACCTCCACTTCAGAAGCGAGAACAGATGTGGAGAGATCAGTGGAAGAAAGGGGTTGTGCTTCTGAGGGAATTGCCAAACCATAAAGAATACAGTTATATCTTGTATCAATGGGCTGCTACTATATTTGATAGTCGAAGTTTTCGTCCATCCTTGACAGTTTGTCCTGAAGCTTTGAGTGAGAGCTCTACAGATACAGATCTTAATCTAGATCATATTCGCAATGATAGGTTTTCGATCTTGTATCCACTTGTCGATATAGGCAATCATAATGGCATCAATCAGGTAGATTGGAGAAGAGACCCCATCTCCAATTCTTTCGATCTAGTCCATTCTGCTGGTGTCCTACAGGGAGATCAAATTTACAATTACTATGGAAATAAATCAAATAGCGAATTACTAGTTGGCTATGGTTTTATTCTTCCAAACGATGTTGTGAATCGAAATGTTGCCAATCTTAAATTGACTCCAGATGATAATGCTATTCAATTACGCAGAAGTCAGAATTGTCACAATCGTCCAGATCCAAGACAGCCCGAGGAGGAATTCATGTTTGCCGTGCAACCGCCATCTGCGAATGGGTCACAAGATTCTAGAGTCATGGAATTTCGCAGCTTTGGAGAAGGTCTAGTGGATCTCATCTGCTGTATCGTAGCAAATGAACGAGAGCGTTCATACATGTTGAAGTTTCCGGAAATATGCCCAGAGAGAATTGCACAGCCATTCCAAAGCCCTCTATGTAGAGCAGTGTTACAGGCAATATTCATTATCCAATCTAAGCTTGCATACGAAATTGAGAAGATTGAACAAATCGGTGCGAGTCTAAGGTAAACAATCTTCGTTCCTATCTTTGATCAAGCTAACAATATCTCAGCCCTCCTCAAAATCCCAATCAATCCCTCGCTCTAAATTACCGGAACCTCCAACTCACCACCTTACAATCCGCTCTCCAACCCCTAGATCTTCTCACCACGCCAATCCTCACCCCATCTCTCGAACTCTCCGTATCTTCTTCAACAGGAAATTTGAAAATCCTCTCAATCGAACAGGCCTACTCACTACTTACCCAACACTACCCATCCCTCTCTACAAGCATCCACAATCTCATAGCCTCAGACCAAGAAGAAGAACTCCCTCTAGATTGGTCTGTCCTTCTCGAAGATTGGAACTTCACATACTGGACTCTGTGGGTTTATATCATCATGCTCAAACGATCTGATCAAAAGACTCTTGCGGCTATACACCCAGCATTAGAACAATGGATTCGAGATAAAACTTTGTGAGTTTTTTTCCTTGTCATGTTCATTTTCATTCCATCTCCTCTCCTCCCCTCCTCTCCCCTATCCCATCCTTCCCCTCCCAACTAACCCACCACCCCCACCCCACAGACTCTCCACCC